>VYZW01037071.1:0-37715 GCA_013401315.1 Balaeniceps rex | reverse complement strand
TTTTTGTTTTTCTTTTTTTTTTTTTTTTTTTTTCACCTTTTGGGGGATTTGCAAACCGAATTACATGCATGTCCAGTGGGGGAAGGTTTAATTTTGACGATGGAGGGTCGTACTGTGGAGGCTGGGAGGACGGAAAGGCTCATGGCCACGGAATCTGTACCGGCCCGAAGGGTCAAGGTGAATATTCGGGCTCCTGGAGTCACGGCTTTGAGGTGCTGGGGGTCTACACTTGGCCCAGCGGCAACACTTACCAGGGCACCTGGGCGCAGGGCAAGCGCCATGGCATTGGCATGGAGAGCAAGGGGAAGTGGGTGTACAAAGGAGAGTGGACCCATGGATTTAAGGGACGGTACGGGGTCCGAGAATGCACTGGAAATGGAGCCAAGTACGAAGGCACCTGGAGCAATGGATTACAGGATGGCTACGGGACAGAGACCTACTCGGATGGAGGTAGGTGCTGCATTGATACCTTCCCGGCCGGGGCGGGCGGTGGCGTGGGGGTACGAGCCTCCGAAGGGGGACCCTGGTTTTAGGCTGGAGTCTGTGAGTTTGCAACCTGCTAGCTTGGAGCGAGGGATGCTCATACCCCGCAGGAGATAAGGAACCAGCCCAGCATGGCATCAGCCCAGCTCCTTGCCACAGGTAGCCCCATATGTTCAGCGGGTCTCTGGGCACCGGGTCCTCCCCCCCGCCTCTCCTCGACCAGGTTTTTTGGGGAGGGGAGCCGGCTGCGCTGCTGGGGGGGACGCCCAGCTCTCACGCAGGGTGGGTCAGAGGACAGGGTGGGCCAAGCCGTTGGGGAGACAACCCAAGTCGCACGTGGGATTCACAGTTCTGCACCACTGGAACCTGTAGGATTTGCATCGAAGCAACCCGGGGCAGAGGGGAGGTGAGCGTGCGGGGGGGGATCCAGGGCAGATGGGTGCAGCTCCGGTGCTGCAAATGCTTCCAGCGAGGGGCTGGGGTCTTTGCATGCCCTGCAGCCCCTCCAAACGCAGCTTAATAATACCAGGCAAAAGACTTTAATTCAGACAAGAGTCTTACATTCCTAGTTTACGGCTTAATGCTTAGCGTAGGGGCTCAGAGGGATCACCAAAGCTATTCTCTGCCGTCAACATGGCTTAACGAGATGTTGAGGAGAAACTAGGATTGAATAAAAACCAAGAAAACCCAATTGGAGCGATCAAAAAAAATTGCTGGACTAACAAGCTTTAAGGCCGAACTAGGAGAAGCAGCTGGTGCTGTGCTGTAAGTGGCTGTATCATCCTCTCTCGTGTTTTGTGGTTACTTCCATCGAAATTGCCACCATAATACGAGGCAGGCCTACCTGCCGGCAGCCGGGGGCATTCGGCAGCGCTGCCCCGTTGTTTTGCTGGCAAACGTGTCCATCTAAAGCAGGCAAGCAGGCTCTTTTTTTTTTAAGATGTTATCGTTTTCCAGGACTGCTACGTTAAGGAAATTGCAGCGTTGATGAGCTCCATCGCAGCGTTCCTGAAAGGTGCTGCAAGACCTTTCTCTAGAAAACCCAGTTTGCTGCTTTGTGATTATACAGGGAGGCAAGATTAAACGTTACCTGCAGCCGCTCTTTTATGCTCTCGAAGGGAGAGGTGGAACGATCTCTTGGGTTTTTTAATGATAATTTTGTGCTGGTGGCTTTCTCCTAAAGGAAAATATAGCTGCAACCTTTTGTTTCAGCTGCCTGGAATAATGCTGGGGTCTGAGCTGGAATCTGCCGAGTGTGTGTTTGCAAGCCGTCGATAAATCCCAGCAGTCCTTCAGTTGAGAATAAAGCTTGGTCAGAGACTAATCGCGGTCTCCCACGTTCAAAGCGGTCAGGAGGGGATGGCGGGGGGGGGTGTTCTGCGTCGCCCTGCTCCCCTCCTGGCACCCAGCCCCTGCCGGGGAGGGTTGCAGGGAGGCAGACAGAAGTCTGGACAAACTACAGGTCTCCGAGGGCTGGGTGTTGCAGGGCTGGCCCTGTCCCCGGCCACGCACGTGCCCCCGCCCCGGCACGCTCCCCGTCAACTGCGGCGCAGCGGCTTTTTGGGAAACCTGGGGAGCGTCTCCAAATTGGGGTGGCTTACCAGCACTTTCACCGTTTCTGAGAACCTACCAGAAGCAAAGAGCTTTTTCTTCCATCTTGTCAGGCCAGCCCGGCTTCTCGGTGTTTGGGGACCGAAAAGCTGTATTGCATGTTTATCATTTTAGGAGGAGGTACGAGGGTCGGGAGGAGACGAGGGCAGGGTCCGTAGCACAGTGCTCCCCCCCAGGGACTCTGCAGACCGTCCTAGGAGGAGGGGACGGCCGTGCTGGGGAAATGCAGGGCGATGGTACCTGTGGCCAAGCCCATCCTGCTGCCGGGAGCAGGGACGGCCACGCACGCCCCGACCGGGCTCCTCCACACCAGCTTTCCCCCCGTTTCGGTTGGGCAGTCACCACGGAGCGCCTGAACCCAGCTGAAATTGCACTTTTCACCAAGTCGGTTGCAAGTACCCAGAGGCCACGGCCCTTTCCCAAGTTGCCTGTCTCCATTCTGGGTGGAAAACACCAAAGTTGGGCATCTCCAGCCTTTTGGACACCCAACCTTAATGAACTTTGTGCGTTTGGGTACAAGAAGCCGGTGTGTGCAGGAGCTCTGCTGGAAGGGTGGCGGCGTAGCTATCGCACAGGGGAGGCAACCATTGGGAAGGATGTTTCTCATTAATCTATTCAAGTTATTACCTTCATCAAACTGAAGTATCCTAGAATCCTCGCCCCAGCATCTGTCACTTGCCACCCACAGATAAATATTCATCCCTTGCATATTTTTTTTTTTTTTTAGCACATCAACCAGGGCTAGGGGATGGGTCCCTAAATGCGCAGCGAGGCTCGGGAAGCGAGATGCCCCAGAATTCATGGGTTTCGCTCCAATTTTACCATTTCCTTGCACAATAGTGAGTAAGGGCAGATCTCGACACTCCACCAACCGTCGCCAACGCTATCTTGGGGAGCGATATTTTGCGTGACTGACGCACACGTGTTGATGCCTTGGGCTTGGACGTAGGGTATGGCACGCGGTGGCCTGAGCCGCGTTGCCACCTGCCCCCCCGGCGACGTCCTGGCTCTGCTCGCCGCCCCGGGTATCGTCCCCCCCCACGCCGGGTGCTCACGCCTGCCACGCGCACACGCATGCACGCTTCCCCCACATGCAGCTTGCAGATCTTGCACCTCCCACGCGGACACACTCATCGCCATGCACACACGCCTCTCCTCCCCACGCCGAGACGCCGCTTCGCCCCTCCGCTCGCATACCCACACGCACGTGGTCTGCCCCCAGCCCGGCACCGGCGCTCTCTGACCCATGCACACGCCGGATGAATGCAAACCGTGTTCCCTGAGCCGTGCGGATACATGTCCATCACCGCAAACCTATTGCCCAGAGCCCAAATAAGCAAATACAGCCTCACTGTTGCCCTAGGAGCCCACGCTTTGCTAAATCTCCCTGGCACCGCTGCACGCCCGACCCACAGCCCCGCGCCTGCGGCACACGCGTGCACCGTCTCGTCTTTCCCCTGCAGGCATGCGCTCACTCGGAGCCCCCCAAACCACGATACTGCCGACATGTCCTTATCTCCCTGCCAAAAATCCCTGCCACCTCCTGCCCCCATCCCGAAGCACCCTGATATTACATAAACCAGGCTTCTGAGGATTGCTTCAGTTGGATGCTGGAGTTGCACCGCTCGTTTGCTGGGCCTGATTCAGCCCAGCCAGAGCGGGAGCAGGATTGCTCCCTTGCTTCAGGCGAAAGGTGCTGCATCCACCTGGATCAGCACCGACGTGAGCCGGAGCCGCTGCCGTCGCCCTTGCTGGAGCTGGTGGAACCTCTCTGGAGCAGAGGGTTGGAGACCTCCTCCCATTAGAGACCCTCTCCCGAGCAGGTCTGGAGATCAGGAGACATCTCAGCTGGTTCCTGCCGTTCTGTAACTCCACGGACGCTTTGGGAACACTGCGTGATTTTACCCTGGGGACAGTTTGAGTTGTAACTGCAGGCTTGCCATGGGAATCCTAGGGCTGTGCGTTGGGTTGGGTTTTGCTGCTGAAACCGTGGTTGTGGGGGTGGATAAGATGGGGTGGATGAAGGAAGCCCCAAATCCGCTTTTGCCCTTTCCATCCCTGCCAAAGCTGTTTTTTTTCTCCTCCCTCCACCTCTTCCCAGCTGAGTATTTGGGATCCGAGACCGGACAGGGGCTCAGGGAGGGGACCAGCCCCTCTCTCGGGTCCCCACTGCCCGGCTCACAGCGGTTCCCTGGACGGGAGGTGTCCGTGGTGCATCGGGGCCATGCCAGGTCCCTCCTGCTGCCACCCCCTCGCCCCATCCCAGGTGCCCACGTGCTCCACGCAGCCTTGTTTCTCGGGAGGGCTACCCCAAAACGGATGGGCGGTCGCATCGCGGTGTTCATCTTGTGTAATCCTTCGTGCCCACTCACCTAAATGAATCATCCCTTTGATAGGTGAGTGAAATATAATTAGTGTTTTCATTGTTAGCACCGTGTGAGTAGGCAAGTGGGTTTTCTTGGCCCGGGCTGGGAAATTTTCATGCTTTGCAAGTGATGGGGAGAGGGAAGCGGTGCGGTGGGAGCTGCCGGCGTGGGCTCTCTCGCAGCTTGTCCTGCCCGGGCAGGAGCCGTGGCGGCTCCGTGCCCCACTTTCCCCACCTCTGCAGTGGCACCGGTGACACCTCCAGCCGCTCTCTTAGCAGCTGCACCAGGAGCTACCAACCAAATGGCTTTGAAGTGGTCGAGGAGATGAAAACCATGAAATATTTTGCAAAAACAGGCCCCTTGCCAGTGTCAATCCCAGGGGATGGACCAGGGGATGCCGCAGGGGGACCTGCCTGTCCGGGAAGGGGCCGCAGCCCCTGCGCCTGAGCCGAGAATTGGCTTTGGATGAACCAGCACCGGCCGGTGCCGCGAAGGGCAGCGGCATCACCGGGGGCTGCCTCGTGCCTCTCTCCCTACCGGGGTTTTTCACGGGTTCCTCTAGAGCTGCAGGGAACCAACTAGCGAGGGCAAATTTCCATGCGATCTATTCATAGCGCAGATGTCAGATTTACCTTAAAAGTATCAGCTCTCGTCTTACTTTGCTGCCGGGAAGGAATTGTTGATGCACTTTAAATAGTGGGTGGAAACAAGCAAATACAAACGCGCCCCGATCCCCGATCCTCCCGGTTCCTGCGGAATCCGGACGCAGCCGTAACTGGTCCTAACAACCCCCTAAGAACCTGCTAATTAAAAAAAAAAAGCTATGAACTTCGTTTATGAAGCATCTCGCTCCCTAGATTTGGTACAGAAGATGCTTGCAGTGCAACAGTGGTTATAGGCGAGCAATAACCAAAACATTAGGACCCGCCGAAGGTAGAAAAATGAATCAAAATACTAAAGGAAGATTCTGACCGGCGACATTAAAAATAAATGATATGAACTCATGGTAATTACTTGTCTCACTGGAACATGCTGCTTAGTTTCAGGTACAGCTCAGGACAGAGGAAGAAGGATTTTGACCCCGGGGAAAAGTACGTGAGAGAGAAATTACCAGACAGGCTTAGACCCTCACTCCATCTTCTCGAGTATTTTACCCAGCGCGTGATGCTCCAGGGGATGGTGTAGGACCCCAGCCTCGGGGCAGTCGGACCCCCTTACGCGCCTCTCCCTGCCCCGTGACGGAAGGTGGCTTAAGTCCTGAAGCGCAATTTTAATATCCTTTCACCGGGGATGCTGGGCTGGCTTTCTCATGGCTTTTAATGGGAAGCTCAGGATATTTGCATGTGATTTGATATCCCATGGGGCTCCTCGTGGTTGGGTGACATCTGCTCCTGTAGCTGAACATTTTTTTTTTCCCCTGGAAGCTCCAGCTTGTGGAATCATGTGATTTTTGCAAGATTTTTCAGCTTCATTTTTGAAGCAAGGTTTCCACCCAGACTATTGCAGAAAAGTCATTCTTACAGGCTTGGAAACCAGCAGACGAGAGCTAAAAATGCCTTCTGTTTAAAAATGCCTTGATTTTAAAATGAACCTGATGAATTTTGAATGCTTTGAGTCAGGTAACGCTGATGTAGATGAACGATCTGTATTAATGTAGGCACGACTTGAAGATACAGAAGGTGGGCAGGATGGGGTTGGTGATGGTCTTATGGGGGGGCAACACCGCGGTTTTGCATCTGTCTTGAGAGATTTTGCAGTTTTTGCCTGTTTGGGCTCTGGCTTTTGCATTGCCTGAAGTCCTGACCAAGAAAGGACTTTTTTTGGCAGGAGTTTGCAGTAGTTACAGGAGAGTCTTGATGCTAGTTTGCCCCTGCCATAAGCTGTTTAACTTACAATTAAAGTATTTGTTAACAAAAAGGGGGAGCTTGGAGGAAAAAAAACCACTTGAATGGCAAGTGGTTATGTTTTGGGATTTGATATTGGCTTTTCAGAGAGGGATTCTGACCTTTGAAGCAAAAAAACCTTAAAAATTGCAATCAATGCATGAGCGTTCCCTTAGAACAACCACTCCTTTCCCAAAATTATTCCCTGAAGAGGTTCCACTTACTCTTAACATACAGCAGAGCATCATGAATTTTCATGAATGAGTGAACAGCCAGAGCGAGGTCCCTAAGTTTGCAGATATTTGCACCAAGATGATCGCTATAAAGATATGATTTCCTGCTCAGGGCATTGCTTTGGGTCTGCAAAGTGTTTCCCTGGCCTGAATAAGGGATTGATCAGTTATTTTATAGGAAATAAATAAACCCTGCTCTCGCCTCGTTCCGCCCTGCGCCGTCCCCGCTCCTGCGCAGCCTCCTGTCCCCCATCCGTGGGGAGCTCAGCCTCATCCCATGCGGCTGAGCATCTCCCACACCTCGCAAGGGAGGCAGCCCCCCAAAACCCGGCACCGGCACGCAGCGCCGTCTGTGAGCGCCGGAGAATTAGCCCTTAGTCCCGTGAGCTCCGCTGAGAAATGGGCTGAGATCACAGAGTTTGCGACGAGGATTAGAGCGCTGGAGGATTAACGGACTAAGCATTAGCCCGATTTCACTCTGCTTTGTGAGAGGAGCACATTAGCTGTAATAAAGGTGCTGAGCAATATGTTAATGTGTTTCGCATCCCTCGTGCTGAAGCCTCATCCCAGTTTGGCCCTAGTCGGTGGCCGAATCCGCAGGGATTCAGCTACCCTGGGCAACATTACGGGCCCCGTTTCAGCCAGGGGATGATGCTCCCTTGACTTCCCCTGGCTCCGGCAGACCCGGCGCTTCCCATTCCCAGGAAGACTAGAAATTTCTTTCTTTGATTCTTTCCTTTTGAAAAGCTGTATTTCCCCTGACTCCAGGAGCTGGCGCTTTAAGAAGAATCGCGACCGGGCTGAGACGCATTATGAGCCCCATCAGATTTGATTGTCATTATAGTGGATCGGAGCATTTCTCCAAATGCTGGCTGGAAGCAGGAGATGCAGAAGCAGTGAGAGGGGAGAGGGAGGGGATGCTCAGGACAGACTTGGGTTTTCCTGCACATGGTGGAGAGCAAATTGAGTTTTTCCCCCTCGAAGCAAATCGCCGAAATGCCTTGGAAGCCGTTGTCAGGCGAGCCCAAACCTAGTCATTGGTCTGGGGGGATGCTCCTCTCGCGGATGTTATCCGAGCTGAATTTCCGTATGTGGTTTTTCTGGAGCGGGTTATCCTTAAAGTTATAAGGGCACGTCTTCATCACTGGCCAGTCCCTGCGGAAAATGGCTTCATTCCTGCAGCTGGGCTTATCTCCAGAGGTGGGACATCAGCTCTGGGGCTTTGCCCCCTTCCCTGCCCTGCCACACGTTTGCTGTAGGCCGTGCAAAGCCGCTCCGTGCCCGCCGCAGGAGGCACACACCTCGTTTTGTTGGAGGAGCTCGTCCTCCATCTCGCTTTGTGCCTCAGTTTCCCATTTGTAAGTGCAAACACCAGCAGTCTGTGCGGTACCATGGCGCACGTTGATGTTTGCCGGTGAGGGAAGTAGCTTCGTTCTGCCGATCTCCTGATTGCAAAGTATCTTTGGGGCAGGCATCATGGCAAGGAGAACGTAAAGGACTCCCCGTGTTTTGGATGGGGCTCATATCCCCCAGATGAGCGTTCTCGCCACGTGTGAACCTGCCTTTCAGATGATTTTCCCTATGGAGAATGGTTGAGCAATCCCTGTTCTGTGGTATTTCAGCCCGACTTACTTTACGTTGTTATTTGCATCCACGGAGGAGGAGGCAGATTCCCTGGCTGTGGTGTGAGGCTGTATAAATCCATCTCCTCTCTCCAGCCCCCGCCTCTTGCTCCTGCAGAGGTGCCCAGCGAGGCGCTGGCTCTGCCGGGGCCAGCCCTGCACCCATCTCTACCTGCTCGCAAGGTGATCTCCTACGGTACAGCACCCAAACCCAACGACTCCACCGGTTTTCCTTAGATGGAAGGTCCCTGCCATTTAGCTTTTAAAAGTGCCAGCTAACCATGCTGATATGCGCTCCAGACTTGTAATGATTTATTATTTGTTGAGCCCCAGCAACAGACTTAATGCTACCCAGCACCCAGGCAAAGCAGCCCATGACAGCTCTGCTCTCGTCCTCGTCTTCTCCTCCCTTCTCTCTGCTCTGCTCCCCTCCCTTCTCCTCTCCCTCTTCCCCTTCTCTCCTCCACGGATGCCCAGACCTCACTGTGCCCATCGCGTATGTATGTATCCAGCCTCGCATTAAGCGACATGACTAACACCCATCACGTGTTCGTGCCTGCGGATTATATTTGCATACTCAAAAATCCATACTTTATTTCTTCCCCCGTGTAAGCAGTTACCAGAGCGTATTTTTGGCAAATTAGCAGCCACAGCAGAAGCATCTGACTGGGTTTTTAGCATGGCTTGGTGGTGGTCAGAGGCATAGAGAGCCTTGGCAGGGCTGGGGGGAGGTCGTTTGCCGCTGATGCCGTATCCATGCGGCGTTGCACACAGGCACCGTCGCCGATTCCCACCTTTCACGGTGGGCAATGCAGGTGGCGAGTCCTAGACCTCCACATCGTGCCAGTGTGGGATTGAGGTGAGCGTTTGGGGGACGACTGCTGCTCTCCGACCGGCAGCCGGGGACGGGGCAGGGAATGCAAGTCACCCAACGCAACGCCTTGACCTGCTGCCAGGAGCGATGGTGCAGGAAGGGCGGCTCTTGGCACGTCTTGGCAGCAAACGTGCACCCATGTGCATGCTCGGGAGGACCCATCCGTGCAGCCAGCATGTTTGGGGGGCACGTTTTTACCAGCGAGGCCCCCTGATTGCTGGACATCAGCTGGGGTGGCCAACAAGGATGTCCCCATCATCGCACCATCAGGGCTGAGGCTGAATTAGCGTCCTCCGGTCCTCTCTTTTCTCTCACACGTCTTCTCTTTGGGATAGATGTTTCTGAGATGCTAAACATGATTTTTGCCTGAATCCTCCTTGGGCCTTTCTGATGCTGAATAGCTGGAAAGCGGTATCTGTAAAACGTGCTCCTTCTGTCCTTCTGTAATCCAAGAGACCGGCTTAATTATTGCCATCGGACGTCTTTTATTAATACGCTGCAGAGTTCAGAGACAAGAGGGGAGGTGAGCATACCGGGAAGGATCCTTCGCAAGACAAACTAGCAATTTGCAAGGCCTAATTACTTCAGCTTGGTTGGGAAAAGTGGACGGGCACTTCGGACAACTCAGACCTCGTTCCCAAATCTCGCTGAGTGGCAGAAGTGAGCTGGGAGGTTTGGGTCACCGCCGTTGCCGAACACAGTCACCGTAACAGGCGGAGCTGGCTGTGCTTCAAGGATGGGACAGAGGCTACAGAGAAAGCTGCCCTTTGAAGCCTGCTGCTCCCCTGTTCTGTGAAAGCCTGGGGAGCTGCGCCCGCGTCGCTGGTTATTTTAGCTAACCTGGAAATACCTTGCGTTGACCCATGACAGTAGGTTATTTGTATTTTTTGAACTCTTTTTAAGTATTTTTCTAAGCATTGGACTTTTTCCGAGGTCATGTTGTGATAATAATACGTATGTGTCCACGGACCTCAAAATGCTTCACAACATCCTAAATAACCACTTGAACGTCTCCGTTCGAGAAACAGAAGCAGAGCAAGGTAGGGCAGGTCTGTGCAAACGTCCCCGTGTGCTTCACCCCGTCTGCTTGCCAAGGGCTTCGTCCTGCAGGACACGGAACTGGCCGTCTCGGTTCGGGCGAAGCCTGTGAGCAGCCTTCAGTCCATAAAGCTTGGACTTAATGGTGTTCCTGGGCTGGAGCCAGAGGGCTCAGCAGCCTGCAAAATGCCAGGTCCTTGGGTACGGGGGGGAGGGAGGAAAGAAAATGCAGCCATTCCAACCCCAAAAATCCTGACTTCTGTCTCCTTCCAACGCCACGGTGAAGATGGGCCAGGTTTTTATCCAAGTGCATGACCCCACCTTCAGCCAAGGGAAACCCTACGTGCGTTGCTGGGCTGTGAGCACCCATCATCCTCCCTTGGGGCTTCCCCCCGTAGCGTTCAAAATCCGCCTATTGCTCTGGCGTGCCCTAAGGTGCTGCTTGCTTGTCTGAAAGCCGGAGTCCCCCGGGCATCGCTGTTGGTCTTCGGCATCTCTCCGTAAGCAGGAGAGGACTGCGGGTGGCAGGCGGCCCCTCGGCTCGGGGCAGCAAGCGGCAAAGCCGGGCGCTTTCCACCCTGTGGCACTTCTCACCTTCACCTGCTGAGTGCAGCGCTGTAGACCACCTCCATCTGGGCCAGAAAGGCCATTTTCTAGATGTTTCAGGTCTCCTTTCCCTCTCCATTTCGCTCTTGTGTGCAAAAGGCACCCGGTATGGAGACAAGTGGCATCAATGCATTGACTCTTCTTCTTGCCCGAGGTTTCAGGCTGGTGTGCTGCATGTGGGAAGAGCAAGCCATGAGTTGGTTGCCTCTTCCCAGCCATGGTGAAGACCTCATCTGCAAAAGCGAGCAGCTTCGTCGCGGTCCTGGACCCACGAGCACCGACACAAGCCCTGCTGCAGTGGCCGTACCCCGGGGAGATGAGCTGAAGATGGAGATGGGTCTCCTCCTTCCCTGCTCTCCAGGAAAAAACCCAAAAACTAGCAAAGCCAAGGAAATGAACGGAAACCCGACGTTCTTCCTGGTGTCTGTAATGCCTCTGATCCTCCCGGAGCACTTTGCACATAGGAGTTAATTAGTCTTCCCAATACCCACCTGAACTGCTGGAGTGCCGCTGCATTATCTCGGTTTCCAGCAGGGAATGTGGAGGGGATGAGACTGCGCCCGGCCGGCTCGCCACCAGCTTTGCACGGGGTCCCGCTCGCCCTCCCGTTTCTGCAAGGTACAAACCGGGGTGAACCCTGATTTCAGGGATTTTGGCATTACGGGGACAACAGGAGCAGCCCTGCAGGCTCTCTGCTCTCTTCCCAGAATGAATTTTAGCCTCCTGAGCCAAATGCTGAGAAAGCGCTGAATAACTGCAACAAATTAGATTACTTTTTGGTACTTGTCATTTCTCAAAACCTATGGTCTTTTGCTGAAGCATCAGGAATGATGCTTTGGAGGCCAGTGACTTCCCGCTTTCTGCTTTCAGCCTGGCTGACTCCAGCCAAGGATGGGGCTCTGCACGGTCCTCAAGGCAATGGAAATTCCTGCAGGAGTTTTAAAAGCCGTTTGGACACGACCCAGCCTTGCTCCAAGGGGAGCCAGCCAAATAAAACCCCACCCCAGGCTTAAGAACACAAGTGCAAGTGGCCAACAACCGCATGGCCCATTTTCTTCTCTCCGTGTTTCCATCCCATCCCAAATTTCCTTGTCTTTCTTGCGAGCCTGTTCCCTTTCTCACCCTCCATCTGCTGTTTCCGAAAGAGGAATATTCTCGCCAATCCATCTTTCAGGATGACTTCAGTTATTTTCTCCCAGCCTCAGGTTGTGCCCTCTCCTTATCTCTGCTCTATACGTGTGCGGGCGCGTGGCCACGTCCCCACCCTTCTCGGCATCACCTTTATCTTGGCCAAGTCCTGCTGGAGCCATTACACCAGGAGTCAAGAAATCGTCCTTGGGGTAAACCCACAGCGAGCGAGAGCACAACCTGCTTATTCCCTCGGGCTCTGATTTTGCTGCCGTTCTGATGAATGGCAAAATTCCCATTCCCAGGGCAGAATCAGGCCCTCTTTTCAGCAGGATCGTGGTGGTGGCTGAGATTTCTTGGCTTGGCTGGCCAGTTCTCTCCTATCGTGCATCTGCTCTTGTCCACGATTTCCACCCAGCCCTAGCCCTGGCCCCACAGCTCGGCTGCCCGCAGCTGCCCGCACGATGCTGCCCTGACCACCTAATGGATGCTGCATTTTCCCCGATGCAGTCACTCCATTAATCTCGTGCAATTAATGCTTTGGGAAGCATTTTGCAAATATTGATAGTAAGGAAAGAGCTACAACCCAGAAAGGGCTGCTGCTTTGGTTGTGTTACCGAGGAAGTCACAAATTACCTAGCTCAGGAGGATTTTCTTTCTGCGTCCAAGACTTTTTTGGCTGCTCTTTGTCCTTTTTGCGCAGTGCAAACATGGAAGGGGGATGGATATTTGTGGCATCTTGGAGGTGCCCATAAGAGTGACCTGCATGGCTGGGGGGAAGAGGTTGGCACGTTTTCCTCCCCAGCAATTCTCCCCCATCACGGTGGCTTTGCCTCTTCTCCACAGTGCCCCGGCGTGGGCGATGCAATCAGCTTGTGGCCAGGATTGCAGCGGTGTTGGCTTGCTCCCTGCTTCCCATCCCAACGGAGGCACGTTCCCCTCTTGTGCACGTTTCACTGAAGTCCTTGAGGACCTCCCGTTCAGCACCTCCGCAGATCGGCCTGGGGACCTTTCGCATCAGACGTGCTCGTCCTGTTACACCCAGCCCCATCCTACGGTCCCCGCTGCACCGGCTTCCCATCGCACGCTCCCGTTTCAGCTCCCTGGCTCTGAAACAGCCATGGCCGGTTCCATCCTGGCACGTGAAGTGGAAAATCATAAAATCCTGTTTCCTCTGCAGGGAGAAAGAGTCTCCCGGCTCCTTGTGAGATGGAGCTTTGTGCATATATCTGCAAATGTTAGGGGGCAGAGGTTAAGCTGAGCAGCGCGAGGGGAGGAGGTGACGGTGCTTAGCAATGCAGATCAGATAGCTCTGAGACCTTCCAGTGTTCGTGGCCAAATCCTGGGGTATTTAGGGGTTTAAAACATAATGAAGTCAGATGAAGGAAGGAGTGCGGGTGAGGAAGGGCAGATGAACTCAGCTCCCTGGAAGGAAGCTCTTTGATCTGCTGGTGGCCATGAAGGTGGCCGCATCTCTTGGTGGCCACAGGGGAGGTGACCGTGGTCTCCTAGGCATCCCCAGAGGCAATCCATGCTGCTGCCGCCCGCAGGGAAGCTGTCAGGAGAGCAGTGACACCCGTGAAAGCAGACTTGGGGTTTGGGTTTTGCTCTCTGCTGAGAGTTGGCCTCAAGTTGCGCCAGGGGAGGTTTAGATTGGATATCAGGAAAAACTTCTTCACGGAGAGGGTTGTCAAGCACTGGAACAGGCTGCCCAGGGAAGTGGTGGAGTCCCCATCCCTGGAGGTATTTAAAAGCCGGGCAGACGAGGTGCTTAGGGACATGGTTTAGTGGTGGACAGGTACGGTTGGACCCGATGATCTTAAAGGTCTTTTCCACCCAAATGATTCTGTGATTCTGAGTTGCTCCATGATGCTGGGAGGGGAGAAGCAGGACGGGATGGGATGGCTCCTCAAGTCCTTGCATCCTCTGCTTAGAAAAATCAGCCTTGCCGGGGAGATGCAGCGATTGCTGCTGGCAGCTGTGCAATTCTAGGAGTAGGTTTTAAGACCACACAAAGATGACAGCTTCCCGGGCACCTCTGCCTCGCTGGAGATACGCACAGGCGCTCGCTGCAGCTATAACCTGCTGTGACCAATTTGCCGCCTCTGCTCCAGCTGAGACGCGCTGTCACGCCTGCTCCGAGGGCTTTGTTCTGCTCTTTGCCGCTGCCTCTGGTTTTCAGCAAAGGGCCGTGCTTGCTTTACGGTGCTTCGATTTAATCCGTTTCTTTTTTCAGATTTGCTAGGAGATGGGGAGGTCGAGGGACCTGTCTGGGGCCAGGGAATGAGTCAAGTGATTCAGCCAAGGGAAAAGGAGCCCAGGGCTTGGGCAGGGCAGGCTCTGGTGGATTTCGTGCAGGACCTTTTCTCCCTGTCCCCTTGACCACGCTGGCGTCTTTCCCTGAAACACCTTGAATCCATCTCTGGAGGAAACAGGAGGCTGAGCATGGGGTGAGGACATCCCAAGCCATCCTGGGGGCTCCATTTGCAGGGATGCTCTGGGCATTGGGGGAAATGTCTCTCACCCCCCTGCTGCCCATCACCCCCAGTAGGTTGTCCCGCCGAGATGCTCTGGGAAGGAGCCAGAAAGGGGAGCGAGGTGGTGCCAGGTCTGCAGGGGATGGACGGATGGCTTGGGGAGCTCTCCCCTGCCACAGGCACTGTTCCGGGGTGCCACTGGGCACGGGGAGAGCCGTGGTGCATGGCATCGGTTGTTGCCTGTTCTTGGGGACACCAAAGTGGGCTTCAGTGGGGCAAGCCAGGCTCACTGCTCAAACCCAACCCGAGGACATGCCTGATGTCTCCACCGAGCCGGTTGCTGGCTGTCTTGCTGGTTGTCCCCCATCCGTCTCCCCGCCGGCACTGCCACCGCCTCCTCGCCCTGCCCCGCCGGTGCCTGCCATAATCCCAGTGCTCTGCCTCCCTCCCCAGTGCTAATCCTATAAACCCTCGGTAAATCCTGCCCGCCTGGCCCTCCCTCTCCACGTCCCTTCTCCGACGCAGTCTTTGTGGGGTCCCCCAGCTTGGAGCTGGCATTTTTTTGGGGTGCACAAGGCTGTCACCCAGATAATGTAGCACCTTGGGGGGGTTGCTTGCATCGGAGCACTGGGAAGGATGCCTGAGCCCCAGGGGATTTGTGCAAAGTGCTGGTGGCTATTAGATAAGACAGCTGATGCACCCCAAAATGCACCCCAAAATGTGCCCGGGTGCTCGTTTCACACTCTCGGTACGCAGTTGCCGTGCTCTGCGTGAGCTGCTCCAGCACGTACCCATCTCCAGAGCTACCGCTGAGCCCTGGGGACCCAGTGGTGGAAAATCCTAAGGATCCCCGTGGGTTTAGGATCGGGATGAGGAATGGAATGGAGCAAAAGGATGCATAGCTGTAGGGTTGGGATTGCTCCTTGCAGCGAGAGTAGGGTTTATCTGGGGTGGGGATGGGGATGGCCAGCACAGCCCATTTTAATAATCCTTTCCGAATAATCCTTTCCGCTGGGCTGTTGGAAAATGTTGAGAGGGAAAACATGGCGGCAAGGTGGGTAGGTCTCAGGGAACGATGGTTTTGCAGCCAAAAGAGCCGGCTCAGGTGGACCTGATGGGTTGCTCATGTCTATGAATCAGAGCCTGATTGCTAAGGGCAAAGAGCATCTTGTGCAGAGAGGGGATGGAAAGCCTCTGTCAGACTGAGCCGGCGGTAATCATCCAGGCCGTTTTCACGGGGGCCGTTTCGGTTTGATTCCCACAGGGCTCGCTATTTCAGCAAGTCTATTTTAAGCCTCCCTTGGCGTGCGGGAGCGGGGCTGGAGGGAAGGGAGGCCCCGATGCTGCAAGGTGCTGCCTGCGCCCGTCCCGGCGCGGGGCCCTGCTCTTTGCATCGCCGGCCGGGGATGGGAGGCAGCAAGGGCAGCCCGGGGCTGGGACCGGCCACAGCATCCCAATAGCACCAGTACCAGGCGAGGAGCTGTCCTCGGGCTCATCAATCCACCCCGTGAGAGCTTAGGCGGGCGGTGAATCACTGCATCTCGAGCTAGTCCTGAAAAGATTAAGCCGACCTAAGAATAAAAACAAGCCCTGTGGTTCAACCGGCTGGGATAAAAAGGGAAAGCGTGCCCAGCACCAAGCTCCGGGAGGGGAAGGGATTATAAACCCCGGGCAGATTACAGCCGTGTGTTTCGGTACACCGGGCAGGCGTTACGCTCCCGTCACACTTCCCGAGTGGGATGGGTTTCTTGTGCCTCCATTCCCAGCGCCGCGGTGAGGTCCCGTGTGCGTTTCATCCCACTAACAACCAGTTAAGCAACTCCAGTAAGTGCCCGTGCAAACGTAGGCGTTCAAACAGGGGCATGCTTCCGAGGGGAATAACCCAGTGGATCTCTCCCCGTGAGGCCTTTATTTCTATCGAGCCGCTCCCTTCCGCTGCACGCCGGATGCAAGGCGCTATGTATATAAATAAATGCATTGTGATATACCATCCGCTTTGATCGCCGCCGGCAGCACGGGTGGGATCGGAGTCTGCTCCCAGATAACGACTCCCCTACCCCGTCTCCCCGCTCCCTTCCCTTTCAGATTAGGGGTTGATCTAAGGGGCAGTTCCTCGAAGCATCGCTCCGTGCTCGGTGATGCCTTGGCTGGTTTCTAATATTTCCGCGCTGCAGCTGGCGTGCATACCTGCAATCCACCCAAAATGTTGGTTTTTCCTCCCACAACGTGACGTTACAGTCCTTGTCACGGAGACGGGACTGGGATCCAGAGCTGCACTTTGCTGCTCCTGCTAACGAAGGGCTCGCAGAGGAGTTTGATGCCGTTAGCGGTCCACAGGATGAAACCCCATGAAACCCCTCTTTGCTTTTGTCTCCTCTTCCCAGGGACATACCAGGGCCAGTGGGTCGGAGGGATGCGCCAGGGTTACGGCGTCCGGCAGAGCGTTCCCTACGGCATGGCTGCGGTTATCAGGTCACCCCTGAGGACATCCATCAACTCCCTGCGCAGCGAGCACACCAACGGCACGGCGCTGCACCCTGACTCCTCGCCGGCGGTGGCCGGCAGCCCCGCTGTCTCCCGGGGTGGCTTCGTCCTCATGGCCCACAGCGACGCCGAGATCCTCAAGAGCAAGAAGAAGGGCATCTTCCGGCGGTCGCTGCTGAGCGGGCTCAAGCTCCGTAAGTCCGAGTCCAAGAGCTCCTTGGCCAGCCAGCGGAGCAAGCAGAGCTCTTTCCGGAGCGAAGCCGGGATGAGCACGGTCAGCTCCACTGCCAGCGACATCAACTCCACCATCAGCCTGGGCGAGGGCGAAGCCGAGCTCTCCGTCATCGAAGACGACATCGACGCCACCACCACCGAGATCTACGTCGGCGAGTGGAAGAACGACAAGCGGTCGGGCTTCGGGGTGAGCCAGCGCTCGGACGGGCTGAAGTACGAGGGAGAATGGGCCAACAACAAGCGCCACGGCTACGGCTGCATGACCTTCCCCGACGGCACCAAGGAGGAGGGCAAGTACAAGCAGAACGTCCTGGTCAGCGGCAAGAGGAAGAACCTCATCCCGCTGCGGGCCAGCAAGATCCGCGAGAAGGTGGATCGGGCCGTCGAGGCGGCCGAGCGAGCGGCCACCATCGCCAAGCAGAAAGCGGAGATCGCGGCATCCAGGTAAGGTGGTGTCCGTCCCGACGTGGCGTCTCAGCAGGGGTCCTGCCCCGACGGCTGTGGTTTGATGGGAGAGGTGGGATGAGACTTTTTGCGGTAGTAGGTGCTTGGGGGCTATTTTAGGGAAGCTGCTGGAGGCCGGCAAGCGTTGCGGTGGGCGTCTGCCGGCGCAGGCAGTGGTCGGTGTTATCTGGACCCCCAGGCGGGAGCATCCTAGGGGTCCGGATATATTTTCCAGCATCCTGGAAAGCCAAGCCACTGGACTTGCCCAAGCCTCATGGGTGGTCTTCACCATGGTGGGACCGCACTTGTGGGTCACGGTGTGGGGTTCACAGGCTGATGGCTGTCACTTAGGAGGTACTGGGTTATTTACCCTGTTTCTCCCTAGCCTCTCTAATAAGCAGGATGATACCCCCAGCAGAAGAGCTCCTGAGATGCTGTTTGCCCGTATCCTCTGTCTGACTTCTAGGCAAGAGGAACCATCCCAGGGCTGGCCTGTGCTGGGAGGGTTCCCAGCTATTTCTGTTCCCAAAAGAGGTTTTGAGTGGAAAAGCAGGCAAATCGCTGGCTGCAGCTGATGCTTGGGGAGGGTTTGCCCTGCCTGAGGCTCTGCTAGGAAGCAGCAGATCTGGGTGCCCAAATAATCCCTACAAGCCTCAAGAAGTCCCCGCTCCCCAGGCTGGCTGTAGCCATCATGGAACTGCTCAGCGATTCCGAGCAGGGACCTGATCCGGCTGAAAACCAGCAGGAGGGCGGGGGGAAGGTCTGGCGTCTAATTGAGGTTGAAATAGGGTCCAATTCCCAGCTCAAAGCAAGGCCAACTCAAGCGCCTTCCAGCTGGCTCCCAAAATGCGCCTGGAGCTTCGTGACTTGCGGCGAGGTCCCAGACAAGAGGTGAGCCGAGGAGGAAAGGCTCCTCTGCCGAATTCAGGGCTCTTTGTATCACTTTTGGGGGTTGGTTTAATAGAGCGTGGTCATTCCTTTCTGGATTCTGAGCAAGTGCTACGTATAGCAGCCAGGCTGGGGAAAAAGGGCTGGGGTTAGGGGAAAACCCCAGGTACCTCCTCAGTGCCCTGCGCTGGATTAATTGTTGGGTCTGGATCGTTTGTATGCCGAGTCACGCTTGAAATCTTTATCAGAATGTCTGCCGATGACTTATCTGCAATGTGAATGAGACTCCCAGGTCTGCTTTGGGAGCTTGTTTGGGCTTGATGCTGTTTTCGAGCTGATGTTGTACCAAATTGTTGTCAAAGCTTTGAGAGAAAAAAAAAAATCCCACTAGCTTGGCAGGTAGGGAACAGACTGCAGAGCAGCGGAAAGACCAGATCTTTCCCTGTGATCTGGGGATGTGAATGCCTCGATACAAAGGCCTGAATCCTGGAAATGTGGAGCTCTAGTCTGCCATGGGACGCCGGGTCTGAGAACCTGAGCATCCTCTGTCCCCAGGCGGTAATGGTCCTAGAAATCCATGAGAGCGGGAGTTGGAAGAGATGTGACCCCCCCATGTTGGAAATACTTTAATAATACTCTTGGCATATAACGTTCCACCTTCTAATTATGAGAGAGAAGGCAAAAAATCAAATTAGATAGCAATGCCAGGGCATGCATACCTTCCTCCCCCGTACCGGCTGGACTAACGCGGTCCTGAGCTCTGCTGGAGAGCGGCAGCAGTGCTGGGAGGGAGGATGCAGCCCGTGACCACGCGTGTGCGTGGAGGAGGAGAAAAGCTGTGGGATTTGGGGACCACCCAGAGGACCCCTTTAATCATCAGTGAAGATGCAAAGAAATAAATGAATGGGGGTGCATGGCTTTGAGGGTACTCCGTCAGAGACTGAACCTGGTCCCACCAGAGATGCTCCATGAAGAACCTGACGTCTCCATCCCGCAGCTCCCTCCACCATTTGCGCTTGGTCTTAACTAATCTGTTCTTGAGTAGACACATGGGGAAGAAAGCAAACGGCAGGAACCCAGGCCTTTGCTCTTTTTGTGGCACAGCCGTCGCCTCCGGTGCACAAGGGCTGCTGGTTGTGTCGAAAAGCCCTTTATTGATCTGCTGCACAACCCATCTCTCGCCGCGTGAGCCGGGGACAGACAGACTCCAACGTGACGCGCGCTGTGCATTAGTGCTGGGTTACCAACCGCAAATGACATCCGCCCCAGGAATTTTTGCTGCCTGTGTTAATGGTTTATGTTGAGACCCCCTAAAACCTGTCAACCAAGAGCCAAACCATTCGGCTACGGCCGGGCAGGAGGGCAGGATTTAGGCTTTGCTGGAGCCGCGGGGCAGGTGGGATTAGGCGGGCGTACAGGCTTAGCCCCAAGGATTTGCAATTTGGGTTTGCAATTCGGCTGCACGCAGGAGAGCCCCAAGGACCTGGAAATGCAAGCGGGGAGAGCCGCTTTGCCTGGAACCTGCGATCCTTCAGCTCGAGCTCTTCCCCTTTGCGAGGGTTTTTGCACGGACGCTCTCTCCTCGGCTGCGTCCCAGCAGGAAGAACCAGAAGAGAGCAAGGTTTTACAAACCCAGAACCAGCTAGAAAGGCTTTCACGTAATTAGTCTGATTAATTTTAAAGCTTCTAAATGAATAAACACTCCCCTGCAGTGCCCACACCAAATCGCGTCGTCCAAACGGAAAGAAATGCACAAAATAGGCAGTGGGTGCATTGGCGGAGGAATCCTGATGCTCGTTTCGGCGGCTTTGGGGCTCAGGGGTGCGACATTTCCCGTCTAATACCAACGTGAGCTCTACCTTACCAGCACCTGGGGATTTTATAACAGCACTGGTGTGTGCCTGTGTACATGTGTGTGTGTATTCTCTTCTGTCTAATAATATGGCTGAGTTCACTCTGCAGCCTTTCCCTTGGTGGGGGAAAATATGTGCCCACCCACGTATTTCATTAAATTTGTAAGAATTCAGTATTTTTGAAAACTCTACCGCTCTGTCAGATTTGGTTGGAATTGGCCAACACGTTCAAAAGTTATTAGTGTGGGAGTGATGGCATATAGATATATAAACAGCACAATCATATAAGTAAGCCCCATTTCCTGAGGAAAGTAGGCTAAAAACACAGTGTACTGAAGACAAGTAAATTGGATTCTTAAAGTCGGTTTAGTCTGAACAGAGTACAATGTTAGCTGCGGCACAGAAAAGTACGCTCATTTAAGGAGTCGTTTTTAGGTTCGGTAGACAATTCTCCTAAATTTTCTTCGATGCAATTAAAATGAAATAGCATTTTCTTTCCTCTTACATCTCCCGTTCGCTCAAATAGTTCGTGTAAAGCCAACGCGCGGGGAGGGCTATGAATCAGGTCTGAAAAACTAACGTTGATGTCAACTACGGGTTTTCAGAGGTAGCCAGGGAGGGAGCAGCTTCACAGCCTGTTTAAAATGAAGGTGCAGGGTGTCCTCTTTGCGCCATGGGGTGCTTCATTCCCCTCTCGTATCAGCCAAGAGCCATCACTCTTTCTGCCACGACCCTGGAAGGATGAAGGATGCACTGGAGACGCCGGCTCCCATCTCGTTAGTGGTAATGTTGATATCTAAGGCAAATTGTCCATAGGCACCAGTGTGTCATGGTCAACTAAAATATAATATCCAGGCAGGAGAGGTGGGCCAGAAAGCTCGTCCTCACCCCTTGGCTTTCGGCACAGCTGCTGCACGGGGAGGATAGATGCACATGGAGCATCAGGGAGGGCTCAGGACCGACTCCAGCTCTCCGCGACGGATGATGGCAGTTTTAACACGAGGCAGACAGACCCTAATTCTCTCCAGAATTTCCTTCTGCTACCACAGCTCAAGGTTTTGTAATTAGTGGCTGGATGACTGACGAGAGGAAAGGCTGTAACCAGTGCTAGGGGTGTGAGTCCCAGAGACAGGCGGCATTTGGCAAGCGCTCAGCTCCTCTCCAGCGCAAGGTTCATGGGGCCCCGTTGTTCAGCACCTTAAATAACAGCTCCTCGGAGCCGCCGATGCTCTAGCACCCTGGAGGGAATGCTGTTCTCAGGTTAGTCCTAAGTAATGCATTTCCAGGCATAATTATAGCCAAGCCATTCACCAACAACGAGAAAAATATAATTAAGCTCAATAGTCTCAGGAGGAGCTGGGCTACAAATTAGCACGGCGTCATTCAGCTTCGGAAAGGGAAACTGGAGAAAAAAAGAGAAAGGAAGCGAATAAAGACAACCTGGCAGCGAGGACGGGTGAGGGAAAATGTTTGGACTCAGCATGGATGCTGCAGTGAGGGCGAAGCATCCGTCCGCCTTTGACGTACAGCGGGGAGCAGGGAGGCAAGAAAAGCCCCGGCGAACTGAACAGCAAAGTGCAGGAGGTTGCTTGAGCCAAACAGGTATTTTCTTCAGAAAAATGGAAATGCAGCCCAGGCAAAAGCCACAGAAAAGAATAGACGCTGCAGTTCTGATCCCAAACATTTTAAGTTGCGGTAATGTCACTACCGGCAATACGCCGAGCCATAATAATGCTGCTTAATGCTCTCTCAGGCCCGCGCCTGCAGCTTCGCGATTGTACTCAGCTGCATTTGATTTCAGGTTTCTGCTGGCTTTTCTGGTGCCTGGGGGAGGTGGCTGCGGGGCTCCCGCATTAGGCTCACCCCCATCTCCGCCTCGTGCTGCCGGAGGGGCTTTCGCTGCGGATGGAGAAGGGGGAGGAGGCGGGATGTGGGTTAAGGGGAACGCTGTGGCCCCAAAAGGGTTACGTGTCCCCTTCCTCGGGTTGGGATGGCGGGAACGAGCCGGCAGCGGGCTGAAGCCGAAATGGGTCACAGCTGAACCGGCTGCAGGGATGGGGCTGAGCGAATGCTTCAGGGATCAGACCAGAGCCTTCCACCACCTTGTCCAGCCCCTCTTTGGGCACCTCTGGGTCCAGAGGGGGGGTTCCTCTACTTATGTCCCCTCGAAGAAGCACTGCCCCTTTCCCCGCTGAGGCCATGCAAGAGTTGAGCATCTGCAGCTGCCTGCGGCGTGGTGTTTGCCAGCTGGAGCTTGGGGCTGTGCAGAAGTCACCTCTGCCCATTAGCGGGGACCGATGGGGTCACTGACGGCAGCATCTGGTACCCGCTGGGCCTCGTGCGGCAAGAGCACGCTCCCTCCATCCCTTCTCCATCCTTTCCTTGAGGAGCGCAGAGGGCAGAGCGGCAGGGAGAAAAGCACAGAGGGGATGGGTGGAGGCGACTCGAAGGCTGAAATCAGGCGGGGCAGGAGGTAATTCTCTTTATGGCAGCATTTTCTTCTTCCTTCCTGCCCTCCTTCCCTCCCAAACAGCCCCTGTGCAATGCAGAGAGGAGCAAAGCCCAGGGCTGGCAGCCTCCAACGGGCTTTGCCATTGACGGCGAGCGGAGCGGGGCTGCAGCAGAGCACACCGGCTTCCCTCCCTGCCAGCTCCCTCCCCTCCTCCTGCCCGGGCACAGGCTCCGGCGTGTTGACAGGGGTCAGGCGATACCGCGGCGGCAGAGATTAGGATCAGCTGTTATTCCTCCCCTTCGTGTGTCGCTGTCAGCTGGGATGACACGGGTGCCTCTGACTCACAGCAAGCACAGTTTCCACCTCTAGTCCAGGACACTCGAGGAACGGCAGATCCCCGGATGGCATCCCGGAGCATCGCGTCCTTACCCATTGCCACCTCTTGCGGGACCTGCTGTCCGCACCGTGACTATTTAAGTCCTGCTGCAATGCCAGTTTAATAACTTCCTGCTCAGCCAGGACTTACAGCGTTAAGCCCTTTTGCGGCCGTGTCAAAAGTCAGGACCAGCCAGCGCGCTCGCGCAGCGCCAGCTCCGCGTGTCCCCGGCTGCCGCCCCGCTGCCACGGTGCAGAGGTGGAGGAGCGCATCCGTGCACGGACATGAACAGGCTGGAAAATTAAGTGCCTTTCATAGGAAAGATGCTTTAACAAAGTAATCCAACTGGAAAAAACGCAGCAGGGTCTTTTTTAGCGTCTAGGAGAGCAGCTCGGCATGGGTTTCGCTGATCCCTGTCCCTTTTTGCTCTCACATCCTTCACGACCACCGCTCCCAACTCGGCGGCTCCCACCGCCTTCCCTGTCCGCTGAACCGAATATGAGCTAAAACACCCCGGCTCCATGGCCCAGCTGTGCGACGTGCTTTCGTTTAATCATTTCCAACATTGTTAGGTCGTGATGAAGTAACATGGGCAGAGCGGAGATTCACAGCCCGCTGGGTTCACCGTGATCCCAGCCGGCTCTGCCCTCCTCGCCGCGCTCGTCGGGGAAGATCTCTGAAACCCATGCGGTCCTGGCAGACACAGTTTGTGTCGCGGCAGGCCCGCAGCGAAGCGCAGCTGGAGGGGATGGTTTTGCCGTAGAGTGAAGCAGGAGAGGGGTCTTGGGATGCGGGAGGAGGCGAAAAGCCTGGAGGCAGAGCCAGGATGGGATAGCCGTGCCAGTGCCGGAGCGCGAAATGCCGGTGCCTGCTCCGCGGTCACTTTTGCAGCGGGACCAGATGGAAAGGGGCAGGGATGGCACCGGCTGGCAGCGAGGCAGGAAGGCTGGGAGCGTGATTCACTCCTGGCAGCCACCGCTTCCACGG
Organism: Balaeniceps rex; assembly: GCA_013401315.1. NCBI lineage: Eukaryota > Metazoa > Chordata > Aves > Pelecaniformes > Balaenicipitidae > Balaeniceps > Balaeniceps rex. The sequence continues at coordinate 13,676 of VYZW01037071.1, read as the reverse complement.
GAAGGGGCTGCCCCGGAGAGATGGGCAGGAGGCGGGGGGCAGCGCGGGGGGCCAAAGGGGAGGCTGCCGCCTCCTCCTCCTCCTCTCCGGCATCGTGCGGCAGCCCATCGCAGCCTGGATCATCTGCCTGGTTTCTAATCCAAGCCTTTTACCAGCTTAGCGCATGGGCTGAGCGGCCGGCGCTGCCGCCCTGCTGGGGCTGGCCCCGCTGCAGAACCAGCCCTTCTCGGGAGGTGGTGCAGGATGATTTCAGCCTCCCGAGCCGTGCTGGGTCCCCGCACTAACACAGTAACCTCCTGTCTGCCCTGACTGCCTACACAGCACGGGGAAGAGGGAATGAGCTGAAGAAGAGGATGCTGAAGCCTCTTCTTCTCCCTGCTGGTGCCAGCAGGAGGGGAGCGGGGTGCTGTCGCCCGCTTTCGGGTGGAGCAGCCCTTCATCAGAGGGGGACAAAAAAGAAAAAGCCAACGACAACAACAACAAGCAGCAGCCAGCCCCTGATTTTCCTTTCTGCTGCTTTTCCTATTCAACGAGCAGAAACTGCAGCACTGCTTTTCTCAGTGATCTTCAGGAGGGAAGGGAGAGATCCTCCCCCAGCCTGCGCAGCTGCCTGGCAGGCGGGCTGGCTCGCAGCCCCGTCGCTCTCCTCCATCCTCATCCTCGCCTTCTGCGGTGCGCAAGGAGACCGGGGGGAGTACACACAAACCCGCAGCCAAGGCCCAAGGGCTGGATGTGGGGGATGCTGACGGTAGCATCCCAGCCCCTTGCTGCCATATCCCACCACCCTAAAACCCCGGCCGTGTCAGTGGGAGCTGCTGCGCCGTGTCCCTGCCCGCTCCCGCGCTGCACCCCGGCGATGCTGCACGCCGAAGCTTTGATAGCGGAAGAGAACCGAGGGGAAGGTTTGGGGTCCCTACACTACAGCTACACTGCCTTCCCGTCTCGCGAGAGAGGCCCGCGTGCTTTTTTCCTCTCCCAGCTCCTGTTTTGGCTTTCCTGGCATGCATTCCTGCCAGCTGCACTGCTCCCGCCCCAGCCACCCACCCACCCGCTTCCCTGCAGCCAGAGCCCCAACACCCCATGCTCCTGTCCCCCCAAGCCCCTTCCCCCCTGGAGAGAGGCAAAAGCCAAAAAGCCATATCAGGAGTGCAACCGAGATGAAAATGCAGAGCTGGGCAAAAATATTGAGTATTTTCCTTGCTGGTGTTCATGAGCATCGCTTCCCCCCCACAGCCAGAGATTGGGGTGCTGGGGGGCCCGGCACCGCCGTGGGGGGAGCGCAGCGGCCGGGCTGGGGGCTCCTGGCCCCTCGGTGCTCTTGCAGTCGGTTTGAAAAGCCTCGAGCGATGAGGTTTCTGTCACCTCCTCCGTGCAGGACAAATGACAAGCTGTCTTGGCTTCCTAATCCAGGAAATTAAAGGATTTGACCATAGACCCTGCTAAGCGAATTTCCCCCCTGAAAATCCCAGGGGGATTTAACCCATGGATCCAACCGATTATCCCTTTAAAGTTGTGACTAGGAAAGGTCCCAATTCTTCAGGGTGCTGAGCACCCTAAAATCCCATCGCAGCGGCAACGTGGCCGTGCCCGGTGCTCAGCCCGCCATCTGGCCAGACCTTCTTCTCACTTTTATCCCACCTCCCCTGCCCCTTTTCAACAGCGGGCAGCAGCCCGTCGCTGCCTGCTCGCTGCCAACTGAGACAGCAGAGCCTCGCTGCAACCGTGGCCCGAATCTGCCCCGTCCCATCCCTTTGCGTCACCCTCCAGGGACACGGGACATTATTTGGGGACTGCTGGTTTTCCCAGTTCAGCATCAGGAGCAGCCCACGGGAGACAGGCTGGGTGCACGCCGATGGGAACCGGGTGGGCTCCACGCTGGCGGCGCCGGCTCCCGTTCATGGACCTCGACGGCAGAAGGGAGCACGGGACCAGGCCATATAGCTTTGCTGAGATCATTCTGCTCAATTAAAGCACGTCTGGTATCCATCCTCAAAGCAAAACCTGCTGGAGATGGTGAACCCCAGCAAGGCTGGGTCCGTGGACACCCCACCAGGAATCATCCTCGTGAGCCTCGATGGCTCGATGACACCGCTCTGAGCCCTGAGCAGCAGTTCCTCGGGGTTGGACTCCCTTACGGAGTAGAAATAGGTTCGTGGGCTCAAAGCTGGACACAGCGGTCACGGTGGATGTCCCACAGGTGATGGGGACCAGGTCCTCATCCAACATGACAAGATCCCTGCGGAGCTTCAAACAGCCGTGGCAGGTGGCAGCTCTTCCCCAGCCCTTCGGTCCTGGGGACAAACCCTCCGGGAAGGCTGTGGCAGAGACGAGAGCCAGGGATGAGGCGCTTTTCCAAGGGGGGAGGTGTGGGGCAGGACTCCGGCAGGGGCCGGTAGCCCTCCGGCTCACCTGAATCGGATAAATGGCCTCTCTGGGGAGACAGGCTGCAGCCTTCTCTCCATTATCTGGCTGCGTCTCTCTGTCTGATCTGTCTCTCATCACCATAGCACGGAGGTGAAGCATAAATAATTAAAAGCCCAGATTCTCTCCTGGCAGAGCCAGGCTCTGAGTCCCTTCCCCTGTTGTGCTGCTGGCTGCTTAAGTGGAAATTTTCACGGGCTTTGCCTTGGAGGCAGCGCAGACCTGCAAAACCCGGGGCCGTCTGCCGGCCTCGGGGCACGTCGGCCTTTGGGGACCAGAAAGGGCACCTGCGGCCCCAGCGGGTCCCCAGCAGCAGCATCCCATCCAGGGGATCCCGCAGGATGCTTGGGATGAGCAGCACCCACCAGCTGAGGCTCAAAGCCGGGTGCAGGCAGGCAAACCTCACTGCAGACCCAGCAGCTCATGCGTGGCCCCCCCATCTTGAGCAGCCTCATAAGAAGTGGGATATTTGGGGGTGCAGGCTGGCTTTTGGGCTCCTGGGTGCTCAAAAACCCCCAGGCGAGAGGGAGGAGAAACCCGTGCAGGCGGCGGGGATGAGGGAAGCGGCTCCTTCTGGGTGGGCTCTGAAGTTTGAGGCAGGCAGGAGCTGCTCGTTGCTGTGGCAACCGGGATGATATATTTTTTTATTCCCCCCACAGTCGGCAGGGCTGAGGCCGGCACTCGCACCGCAGAGGGGTCTGCCCACCCCTGCCTGGCTGAGCACAGCCCCGGAGGCACCCCCAGCTCCTCTACCTCCTGCCTGCACCCACCAGGGCTGCGGAGGATGCTGGGGACCGGGCGACGTGTGCCACGGGGCCGGGTCAGCCCCAGGCAGCGCTCAAAACAACAAGAAATTTCCCCAAACACTCCTGTCCCCTCCATCCCTCCCCACGGGGACCGGAGCTGCAGAGGCTGGTGACAGCAGCCTGGCACGGAACGTATTTCTGCAGCATTTTAGCGTTGGATGTTGCTTTGAGTAGGGCCGGTTTGGTGGGTACCGTTTCCAGCGGAGGTTTCTGTGCAGGTCCATGTCCAGCCAAACTGCGCAGGGCTCGTCTGCACCGGGGGTGGTGGTACCCTGGGTTTGGGGCACAGCCAAGCAAGGTCCTCGTCCCCGCTCAGCACCTTCCAGGATGGCGTTGAGCAATGGGGGTAAGGGGATGCTGTCTGCGGCGTGGTTTCCTTGGGGGGCATTTTCTCTCTGGGTTGGCATTTTCTCGTCATTCCTGGGGGGTTCTTGGTGTGCAGACGTGGGAGCTGGACGTGGCAGTGGGGGATGGAGATGATGCTGCCGTGTCCCGCACGTGGCTCTCCAACCAGCTGCTTTGGGGCCAGTTGCCCCTTACAGCAGAGAGAAGCTTCCCCGTTATCCCTAGGTCCATCCTGGAGAGGCCCAATGTGGCAAGAGGTGCACGGAGCGGTGCCCACCTCCGGCATCTCGCTCCAGGGGGGGAATCAGCCTCCTCCCAGCTGTGTGGAGCAAGACACGGATGTATTTGGTTTCCCAGCAGGGCCCTGGTGGTGGAAACACATTTTTCCATCCCATTAAGACGGTCTGGAGGACCAGACCGTCTTAACCCATCCCTTAGACCCTTGTCACGTCACCCAGAAAAGAGTCCTCCCTCCTATCCTGCAGGGCTGGAGGTGGTGGAGAAGTCCCAGAGGATGAGGCTGGATATCAACCACCTCTCCTCTGACAGCTGGAAAGCATCCGTCAGTGCTCCTGAGGCCATTTCAGCTCCATGTCTTGGCCTGAGTCCAGACTGTGCTGGAACTAAAATATTAAGTTCAGTTAAACGAGTTTGCTGTTGACGGGATGACGTTTTTTTGCAGTTTGCTGTTGGGTGTGGGCTGGTTACAACGGTGCATGGCCAGAGGTACGACATGGATCGTCCCTGTCCATGAGCCCGTCACCAGGGGAAGGGGGGACCACGAGCTCTACATTGTGCTGCCTCTTTCAGGCTTTTGTGGCTCCAACAGCAGAAAAAAAAATTGCCTGGAAATTTCATTTGCCAAATGTCTGTTTTGCTTGAGGTGACCAAAACTTGTGAAACTGCCAGAGCGTTTCAGCCAAAATCCGAACAGGGTGAAGGGTCAGGGAAGGAAAAAAGCCTTTTCCTTGTGGTTCTGTTGTGTTTTGCTCCAGAATCTGGTTTGACTCGTTCCTTCTTACGCATCAAAATGAAACTGAAATTAAATGGACAGATCTGCTTTGCTTGCTTGTCATCACCTCCCTCGCCCAGATTTTTTTGCTTGAACTCCCCAAATTCTCTTATTCGGCTGTAGGGAAAAGCCCCTAACACTTCCCAAAGGGTCAGGCTGTGCCGGTGGCTCCTCAAAGGGATTTGAGGGCTTCCCTGGAGGCAGATCAGAGGCTCCCTCGGCTCCCTTCGCCCGTGGCCTGGTTGAGTTTCTCCCTCTGTGCTGCATTTTGCACCTTTGTCATTGAGGTTTCCACCCCACTCTTCATCCCGTGCGTGGCATCAGCCAACCGAGGAGGTCAGTGTGAAAACCGGGGAGGAATGGGCTGTTCTGGGGAGCCTTCTGGTGATGGAGGCCAGGGTGGGATGCTGATGGTCCACCAAATCCTCCACCTTTTGACCTGCAGCCTGGGGCAGGTCGTGGCAGGAGGAGGCATCTGGTATCCTCCAGGTCACACTGGGCCAGGCTTTTTCTAACAGCCTGCATCCATCCCGCAAAAGTTGCTCCAAATTTGTGGCTGGACAGGGGGTGATCGTGACCCGACCACGTGTCTACCCTCCTCTCCTCAATAAATCCAGGAGGATGGGTAAAGTTACACCAAGCTATGTATCCAGACCCGCCATGGTCAAGCCTCCCATCAAAAACCTGGCGTTCCCCCGGCGTAACGAGCAGCCCCTACGTGCAGGGACGGGCTCGCGAGGGTTTTGGTGGTGCCGCCTTTGGAGCCAGCCTTGCCTGGAGACAAGGCGATGCAACCGGAACGCAGGATCCAGGCTGAAGTCATTACAGGCAGCAGCATGTACAGCCAAACTCAACGCTACACATGTCCAAGCAGGCTGAGTTATGGCTGCTCAGGGAGCTATAACTTGGCCTGTTGTGCATTTAAAAATCTCCACCCGAATGCGGCATTGATGTAGGGCTTTTCTGCTGTTCTGGTTTTTGCATTTCATACAGACAGTATAGATCTGCAGTGTGCGGATGATCCAGCGCTGCCCAGGTTCCTTGGAGGATTTTTTTTTTTGCCTTCGCTTGCTTTTTCTTGGGCTTTTTTTTCTTTATTGTTTCTTTTCCAAGGGTTGGTAGCGATTCCTGTCTTGCCTCCTGCCTGAACGTGGCAGGATCGTTTGTAATGCGCTATTTTTGCACAGGGTTAGAGGAGCATTTGTGGCGTGGTTGTGCCTTTGGGACGCGTGCGTGGAGGGCTGTCTGCTGGCACTCTGCGAGAGCAAGGGATGAAGAGGGGGACGTCAGTGTTTCCCATTTCTTCTCGCGCTATCCAAATAGGCAGTCGCCTTTTCCATGATGTACGCGACAATTATCCCATAAAATCGTGGAAACCTGCCCCATCCAAACCATGACCATGCTGGAAAGCATCCCCCCTGCTCACTCCTTTCCCTTCCTTGAAGCTAACTCTTCCCAAACCCTGCTCCGAGCGGGTTCCTGCAGGTTTGGCATCACCACCCATCGCTTTCCAGAAAATAATGACTCTCCCAGTATCACTGCAATTATCTCATGCCTTCCCCAGTTAATAAGAAAAACTCCATCCCCGGAGCTGGAGTTTGCTCTCGCTGCCTCTGTGTCTGATTTGGGAGCTCGGCTGCGCCCCGGGGGCAGCTCCCTGCCCCACCGCTGCCCATCGCTGCCATGTTTGAGCCAGCAAAGTGCCAGGTCTGGAGCAAGGCCAAACCTGTCTCCTTTGGTTGGTCAGGCTGGGGCGGCGGTGGGGACGATGGCATCAAAGCTGTCCTTCTTCCTACGCAAAACCCGGCTCCCGTGCGCGGGTCTGGGCTGGCCGGCACCGCAGCACCGGGGCGGGCAGGTACTGCCTGGCCGCGTCGCTCACCTGCATCCTCCGTAGCTTCATTACAAGTGACAGATGGCAGGAGATGAGACTCCCTCTCCAGATGTTAATTATCTTGCGAGCTGTAAATAACATCTCAGGGCAGCTTGTGCATCGTCTCCGGTGCGAAAGACCCATCAGCTTTGCCCTTGCTGGGGGGATAAAAATTAAAAGGAAGGAAACCCACCGGGAGGGAAAGGCATGGGGCTGCCTGGCTCTGCTTATTCTGCGTGTCCCTTGGCTGTAGAGAGGTGCTGGCAGCATCCTGGCTAACGGTGGCAGATGTGCCTTTGGGTACCAGCTCCACCTGGCCCAGCCCTTTGAAGTCGACGGAGTTTGATTTTCTTCTGCCAGGGCTGGCATTTTTTATTTAGCAACAACAGGGATAAAATAAAGCAATCCGAGCAGCCCCGTGACCGATTTGGGATGATGGCAATAAGGCGAGCTGGAGAGGATCGTGGCGTTACGGCCCTTCGGCTGCTCTCATCCTTCGCCGCCGGGAAGGACCCAGCTCAGGGTCCCAGGGGATGCACAGGGATGGGAGCGGCCGAGACGGTCACGATGCAAATCGCTGCCTGCTGTGGGCTGCGGTTTGAGCCATGTTTCTCCCAGGATTTTGGGGATGTGACATTTGATCGTGGCCCATCCCTGTCCCCCAAGTCACCGTGACTTTGCACCATTACATGTGGTGAATTCCGTTCTCCAGCAAAACTCATTTTGTCTGCTTAAAGGCAAGGTACAGGACAGAAGGACACAGCCTGGGATATTTTTTTCCCTTACTCGGATTAAAAAAAATGGGATTTCAGTGCAAAATGGCAAATGACGCCTTGGTGAATTCTCTCTCTGTTTGTAAGCTCCAAAAATATAAAGGTAGAGAAGAATCTGGCACAGGTGCCTGGAGCAACGAGCTAAATGGGAACTGGCTCCATCCCCGTTTCCATGAATTTCGGAGGCCTCATGCGTGCCATGCCCCAGCTGGGCCACGGGCACCTGCTCTCCGTGAGCTCTCCCAGCTGGCTTGGGAACGGTTTCCCCCTGTAACGTTACATTTCCCAGTGTAAAACCACAGGGAAACTCAGATTTGGGCTTTTGACCGCGACATTTTCCATCCTTCTCTGTATTTTCCTTTCTTGGGCGATAACAAACGAACGCATGGAGGTTATTTTTTTCAGGATTAAAGGGTTTGATGTTGTTTTTTTTTTTTTTTTTAATTCAGAACTTTTCTCTTGAAATGTGACTTTCAGAGCAATTCAGAGCCTGCAACACCCATCCCCTCTGCCCCATGCTGTCCCAGCCATCCCCAACCCTTCCCTCTTGCTCTCTCGCTGATGGGAGGTTCCCCCCTCCTCCTCCCGGTACGCAGAGCTCAGGCAGGGGTGGTCCCGTCCTCCCAGCCCAAAATCTCCATCCAGAGCCGGGAATTCTGCCGGCGGGCGCGGGGAAGCCAGGCTTTCTCTTTGCTATGCACAGCACCTGCTTTCTGTCTGGCTGCAAAGAGCCGGAGCAGACGTTTTTGGCTGCATTACGTCATGTCAGAGGTCACATTAGCTGCTTTTTTCTCTTGATTAAGAATTCCAGCGATGGGGGGGTGGAGGAAAAAGCAGACGGAGGAAGCGGGCAAGGAAAATATGCTTGCGATAAGCAGGTAAATGGGAATTTATGCACAGATAGCTAATTGGTGTGTCTAATATTCCACCCCCTGAGTACCGGCACTGTATTACTGCCTTCACAAATCACTCAAGGCAAGCCTAGTGCAATAACAACCAAGCCAGGAGAGCTGTGAAAAGAGTCAAGCTGAAATTAAGGAGTGGGTTTTATCGGGGCAATAAATGCCAGATAGGGAAAATAACAAACAGGTTGTTAATTGCTGCCATCTCCCCACTCCCTGAGGGAAATGTCTAGACAGAGCCCGGCCCTGGGTCGTGCCTACCCCGGCCCTTGCAGTCAGGTCATGGCACCGGTCTTTTGGGGCCAGAAGGGTGCTGGATGCGGGATGCTGTGCCCGATGAAGGCTGCCGAGCCGAAGCCTTTGCCAGGGGCAAAGGGAGGCAAGACGGGCGCTGCGGCTCTCCCCAGCTCTGCCCTAAATCAGAGATGCTCCCGGAGAGGTAGAAGCCAGACAGTCTGCAGCGGTGATTAATAATTCAGTCCCAATTTGTCCCATCTAGGAGAGCATGAAGACCAGCCAAGCCTCCCCTCCTTGCAGGCACGGTTTGAGATACTGCCCCGAGCAGGCAGAGCCTCTTTCCGCCTCCCCATCCCTCCCCGGTGCTGGTTGCAGCTATCGATCCCACGCCGGCGCGGTCGGGAGCTGGAAGCGCCTCTCCTTCGCTGCGGGGTGCGGAGCGATCGGATAGCCTTGGGAGAGGGTTGCATCAGCGCTCGCCCTCTCCGCTCGGCTCTGGGGTTCAGTTACCGGCATCGATCACTTGGGGACTTTTGCTTTGTGTTTCTTGGTGTGTCTCGGCTTGATGCAATTAAGGCTGGATCCCGCTCTCCGCTGTGCCGATGGGAGCGTAAAATAACCCTTGGCAAGTCAACACAGTTGAGGGGCTCGCGCTTATGCAAGCCTGGGTTTTGCACATGGGGTGCTTGGACTGAAAAGCTCCTTTCCCTCGCCTCGTCCAGCCGTCCCTTCCCAGGACAAAGTGCACCCCGACGCTTCCCCGTGCGCCCCTGCACCAGCCCCGCTGCAGCCACCGCTGCTTTTCCAGGGTAAAACAGAGCTGGGCAGCCGGGTCGGAGGGGAGAGCAAAGCACCGAGCCTTAAACGCCCTGCAAATGCTCTCTCTATGAATTTTTTCCTGAAGTATTTTCTTGCAGCTAGTGTATGTTTTAATTGAATTTTGCCATTTGAAAAATACATGAACCTCTGTAATGGAGGGAGAAAACGTTCCTCCTATAGGAAGATAAAGATGCATTTAAAAAAAAAAAAAAACACAACAACAAAAAGCCGCCTGATTACGTATTGACCTGAGAGACAAAGTGAATCCGATGGAGCCAGCCTGGTCCCTTAGGAAAACTTGAGGCTGTTCGTTATGTCCCAGGGTGAGCTCACTGGCTGGTTAACTCCATCCTCGCCACTCGTGGATGCCTCCGAGCCGGCGGTGCTCATCTGCTGATGTGAAGCCTTCAGCGAAGACGGCACGTGGCGGGTTTGCACGTTTTCCATGAAAATATGGACCTTTTATATGGTAAGAGGAGTTAAAAAAGCTGCACGGAAGAAGGTTTTAATAATAGCTTTAATAATTTTCTTTTGCTCTCAGCTTTCTTACTTCATTTCTAAGCTCTGGACAGTTAGATCAATCTGTCCATCACTCCAGCCCCTCCATCTGAGCTCCATCTGGTTGTCAAGCACTGGCACAGGCTGCCCAGGGCAGTGGTGGAGTCCCCATCCCTGGAGGTATTTAAAAGCCGGGCAGACGAGGTGCTTAGGGACATGGTTTAGTGGTGGACAGGTACGGTTGGACTCGATGATCTTAAAGGACTTTTCCACCCAAATGATTCTGTGATCTGAAGCAAATGCAAAACAAGGGGGAGAAGACGGCGACCCCCTTTGTAGTTAACAGGAGCTGGATTTTTTGAGCTCCCTTGCAAGAGGGTGGATTTGTAGGTATACAAACAAGGTAGAAAAGATTAAACCCTCATATTCCTGTTGAAATCAGCTCGGTACTGAGCAAAGGGTTTAGGGCTTGTTGCAATCTGATGTGTCCTCCTGTCAAGGAGTTGGGGCTGACTGGAGAGCTCAGGAGAGGTTTCCATCAGCTCTTGGCATGCGATGGAGGAGGGCTGGGGATCTCCATCCTGACAAACACGAGCAATAAAGCAGCATTTTCGTACTTCCCTGTCAAGCCTAAATCCCACTGAGCAAGGGATCCCTCGGCCGAGCTTTGAGTTCACAGGAACATCAGAGAAGCAAGGAGCTTGCTTGCAAAAGAACAGAAATCCCCCAGCAAGAGTTGCTGTGTGAATTTTGGAAAACAGCCCTTCTTTTCCAGAAATCTTGCCCATATGATGCTTTTTTTGCATTTAAACCATAAATAATGCAGATTTCCCCCTGCATCCAGCACAGAGCTTCCTTGGGCCCCAGACATACTTTTGCTCAAAGCATCCGTTACCTATTTTTATCGAAGAGCCTGTTTTTCGTACAGGAATGCAAGGAAAAAAGGACCAAGGATGGTGAGTCCCTCACCTGGTTCCAGCTCGCCCTTTGCACCACCACTGCGCTCGAAGAAAGTTGGGTGGAGGTGAAGGACTCAGAAATGAAACAGGTTTCTTGTGGCACCGGGTGCCATCCCTGCCACTACAGGCATCGTGCTTACGGCTCCCGAACAGACCCGTCTCCGTTCAGAAATATTTCTGGTGCTCTGTAAACTTGCTCTGATTTCCAGCCTAATTTTTAACCAGTTTGTCCCACTTGTTCTCCTGCCAAAGCGGTCCATTAGCCTAAATCCCACTCAAGCCTTGCCTGGTTTTAATTTTGCCTGGTTTTTAATTTTCGTTTCTTCCTGGGACCATGAGGTGCCACAGATTTTGCTGAGATTTCACCCCTTTTTGGCTAAACCGGCCCCGAGCATCGGATTTGCAGCAGAAGCCCCTTGCGCATGCAAAGCCAGGCCAGAGTCGCCGTTGGCGTTCCTAAAAAGCCAAGTTCTTCCTTTCAAATCAGTTTATTCCAGCTTCTTACAGATTAGCTGGAGCTGATAAACTTGGCGTTACGAACCACTCGCAGGTATTATCCCTTCTCCTGTCAGTCCTGGCCAAACCACAAGAGATCTGCAAAGATTTACAGAAATCTGTTTGGTTGCGATTTTTTCCTTGCCTCCTGCCAGCTCTCCTTGCCAGTTTGACCACTTGCCCGGTCATCTGCCAAGAAGAGTGAGTCAGCTGGGCAAAAAATTTATCAATAAAATAGCCCAAGCCAGTCCCAGCGTGGAGTCCCTGCCCCAACCCAAACCAGACCCTCAGGTCTCAAGAGCTAAAACCACCCCCACCATCACCCCCCGGCCCTTCCCAGCCCCATCCTGGACAAAACACCCTCCCCCCGTTCAGCTTGGATGGCCAAGTGCACTAAAATGGCATTTGGAGGTTGTAACCGTCCTCAGAAGTCCCCCTGCGCTTGCACGTGCTGATGTTCAGAGAGCTCCGGCCATCGCCATCATGGGTCACTCCTTCTCCCCTGCTCATCCATTGATGGCTTCTCTGGAGCGCGTCCAGAGAAGGGCAACGAAGCTGGGGAAGGGTCTGGAGCACAAGTGCTGTGAGGAGCGGCTGAGGGACCTGGGGTTGTTCAGCCTGGAGAAGAGGAGGCCGAGGGGAGACCTCATCGCCCTCTACAACTGCCTGAGAGGAGGGTGTAGTGAGGTGGGGGTTGGTCTCTTCTCCCAAGTAACAAGCGATAGGACGAGAGGCAATGGCCTCAAGTTGCGCCAGGGGAGGTTTAGATTGGATATTAGGAAAAACTTCTTCACGGAGAGGGTTGTCAAGCACTGGAACAGGCTGCCCAGGGAAGTGGTGGAGTCCCCATCCCTGGGGGTATTTAAAAGCCGGGCAGACGAGGCGCTTAGGGACATGGTTTAGTGGTGGACAGGTACGGTTGGACTCGATGATCTTAAAAGTCTTTTCCACCCAAATGATTCTGTGATTCTGTGAAACCCAGATGAGCACCTTCGAGCTGACGTGCAGCTTTTAATCAGCTCAGGCGAGACGAGAGGGGCACCGTGCTCTTGCAACCAACAGCTTTTGTCCCATGGGCTCGTTATGGGATGGAGGACACCACGGGAGGTAACGAAGGGGCGATGCAAGAGGATCTGTTTAATTCCTCCCACCTCTCAGCATCCCCAGCCTCCTCCTCCAGCTGTGATGAATCCGTAGGGAAGGATCCAGCCTTATTTTGACCGTGGTTTCCAGGATGGCGTCTCTGTCCGGGAAAAAGAGTTACGGCAGCGCTTACGGCAGGAGGAGAAGAGTGATTAGATTGGGCCCTGCCTATGTGTCGTGGAGAAAGACCTGCTTTACAAGGAAATAAACTCAAGCAATTAACTGGGGAATTAAGATTTAGCGCACGCTACGAGCAGCAGGCATGTATAAAAGAGCCAGCTGTTAAATTTAGTATGTGACAAAGTCATGCGAACGCTAACTGGATTACTTGCATTTATTTGGGAATACTTATGTATTTTATTATGCAACGTATAGATCACCATAATTCTGCTTTTCACACCGACGGCGCCTCTCCTCCAAGCATCTTAGAGAGCATTACAAACAATTAAGCCTGCCTGCGCCTCTGCGCAGCGCTCGATGTTATATCCGCTTTGTGGGTATGGAGTATTTTTTAGATCGGAGACGGCTTAATTAATGTGATTGATTTTTAACTCTTGCTGGGGTAAAACCCATAGTTGCTGCTCATCCTGGGCTGAGTCCACGGGGATGAACTAGTCCAGAAGTTGCTGGAGTGAGTTTTCCAGGGATGGAAATCCATCCATCCCCAGGGATGGTGATTTGGACACGTTTTGGTGAAAAAAGGGGAGGTGATGAATGCAGGAGAGGGGAGCATGGCTTGGGTGGTGGCTCCACGTATGCTCTTCCAGCGTAACCTCCTGCTCTGCAGACACCTTCATGTGTCCCAGGACCCTTGGAAGTGGCACAAGCTGCTTTTCAGCACTTCCAGCCTCCTTCCCTGGCAAGAAGTGACAGACAAGTGCCTCCGGTTGCATCTCTGGGGAGGAATTTCGGGAGGCAGAGTGTAATCCTGCCTGCTGAGTTTGGTCCAGACACTATCAGACGTTATTAATCCCTTGTATCAGGCCAGCGGGGACTGGCAGCCTGCTGTATAAATGTGCTGCGGTATGGGAGGGAGAGTCCCTTCCCTGAACAGTTTCCAGTCCCAGGAGACGGTGGAGGGACAGACGGACGGAGGATCTTCAGGAGCCGATGTCCAGACCGCTGAGAAGCTCCCGTGGAAGATGCCAGCTGTTTTAACAACCTCAGAGAGTCAGCATCTTAATTTTAAGCCTGAGGAGGCACCGTCCTCAGCACTGGGGTGGTTTGATCAGCGGGTCTGACCCCCCAGCCTTTCGCACCGACCAAACGACGGGAGCAGTTTGTGCCTCCTCTCCCAGCAGCTTGCTGCAGCTCCTGCTCGGAGCATCCCTGCTCCTCCTAAAAGAGCTGAGCTTGGTGGATGAAAAGCTGGACATGAGCCAACCGTGTGCGC
>VYZW01037069.1:1254-17043 GCA_013401315.1 Balaeniceps rex | reverse complement strand
TCTTTGTGGTGTCACAGTTCTTACAGTAGAAAAGGAAGGCCAGGCACAAATACAGAAATCTTTTTACAGAAACCTGTTCTGTGGTCCATTTTTTCTAGAGGTGAGAGTCTTCCTTTTGAAGTGTTAATGGCAGAAAAGAAGGGAAAATGCACCAAACATAATTCTTGCCAAATGATTGACTGTCCTAAATCTCTAATGTCATTTACCTGCTTGAAGCCTCTGCTGGTGTTCGGTTGTTTTCATGTATAAAACTTTTACAAGAAAAAATATTTGCTATTAAGACAGGATTCCTGTTCTGGCACATCCTAAATACAATAGAGTCAAACAACCTATTTATCTTGCTCACTTCTTCCGCTCTTTTCACTTAACTGATTATGCAGTTCCTTGCTCAACTGTCATCCAATACATGGATGCTGGCACTGTCATTTCTGGTCTCTGCTGACAAGTGCTTAAGTTTCTCTCCTTCTGAATTTCCTATTTCAGGATAGTTTCTTGTCCCCAAAAGAAGATGCTTTCTGGAGCAGGAATCTCATACTGAACCTACTTAGGCATGGCATGGTGAGACCAGCAAAAAGAGGGGGAGGGGGAAACACGTAGTGCTAATGCAGAAAGCAGGGAGAGGGAGCCAGCTCAAAGAAATCAGAAAATACACTCACTTGAATTTCATTAGATTCTTTCTCTCTGTTTGGTAGAATTGTTTGCAAAAATAAAACTGAAAGCAAGATAAAGCAAAACAAAGAAAGGGAAATGGAAAAAAGGGAAAGAGGAAAAGGAGAAAAGGAAAAGGAAAAAAGGGAAAAATCTCTCCTCTAGTAGAGTATTAGGCAAATTACCTCTAGCAGAGTATTACCACGAGGTGAAGTTGTTCAGTTCTGAGAATGGTCTTAGCAAGCTGAGCAGTATGAACATATGAACCAACGTTATTGGTTGTGTTCACTTTTTCCCTCCTCTGAAGGGATGCACTGTTCCTCCTCCCCTCAGTGACACGCGACTTTATCCATTTACTGCAAAGTGCTTTGGAGAAGTAGTTCTGAAAGGCATGCTGATTTTTGACTCATGCTGTGATGTTGTTGACAAACTTCAGTTTTGTTTGTAGTGAAGTTTGCGCCCATGCAGACCTTCTGGCATTTGAAACCTGTGGGAATTTGGAGAGGTGCCTAACAACCACAGAAAGGGTGTGTTGTTTCTCAAGCATCCAGCCGTCTCAGCAGCTAGCATTAGCCTAATTGGGACTTTGTCCTGTTGTATTTCTGTATAGTTGGCAGGAATGAACAGGAATGTCTGTTTGGGAGAGGACTTGGAAACTCTGTGCCTAATTCTGTTGTGTATGTAATTTTTTTGTAAAGAGCCCTCTCCGTGACAATCCGTGACAATTTGTATAATACACTGCTGCTTTACACTAGTCTCAGCAAAGCAAAGATGTGCCTTCACAGTTGTAGCCTGGTGCTGGATCTTCCAGAAACTGCTGTTTTCTGTCCTTTTCATAAAGCTGTGACAAAACCAGTTTATGGGTCAAAGATGACAGGAAATGTAACAAAATGCAGAGCTTTGAGACTTGGCCAGAGGCAAGAAAGGTTAAACGCTGGTGTCCTATAACAGCTGTAAAGTAAGTTGACAACTGTTTCTGAATAAGCAGCTGCTGGACAGTTGGTTCAGCTCTGAGATGGGGTGGTGGCATCTCACACGGAGACCGCTTTGGCTGCTCCTGTTCCAGGACGCCACTGCTAGGGAAACTGATGAGACACTTGCCCCTTAGCATGCATTTCTTTCTTCTTCCAAATGGTTTCTATATAGAGAAAAACAACATCTGCTGGGAAGGAAAAAAGAGCAAGGCATAATACATTTTCCAGTTCTCTGCTAGGAGAAGGTGCCTGTGGTCTTACCTTTGTGCATCAGACAGAAAAATGGTAATGCTCTGTCCTCTGCTTAAATAGTAAAAATGAACAAATGAACAATACGCATACATAAACCAGTGTGACCTAAGACTCAGCCCATAGACCAAGTGTAGACAAACTGCAAGCCAATGATGGCAAGACTTCATGAGTTTGTGTCAGTCCAGATATGGGTGTAAATGTGGGGGAACTAGCAGGTCCTTCCTGAATCTGTGTGCCTAGGCCACAAATCTTTCAAGACGAGATGTTTTCTTTTGCTGCAAGAGACATTTGCTTAAGTGCTGCAGTAAAATGTACGGCAGCAGGAGAAGATGTGCATCAACTTCTGAGCTATACTCAGACTTTTGAATTTGTGACACTGTGGTTCACAGAACTAGGGAGGGGAAACATGGACAACTTAATCGGAAATAATTTAAGAAGAAAATTATATGTGCATAGGAACTATAAGGCTCACTGGCATGTGCTAGCGGAGCTTTGTAAGAAAGTTCATTATCTGTATCTAGATCTATATCTCATATATGATTAAAAAAACAGACTTACCACTGCTCTTAGTAGAGGGCTTTTTTCTGTTTGGTTGCCTTTTCAAATAGGTTAGTGCCAAGACTGTTTAAATCAGACTCAGAGCACAGCTGCAAGAATACACCTTTTTGCTACTACCAAAATACTCCTAAACAATAGAATTGATTTTGTTTCACTTCATGTTCAAAATGACTCTAGTTCTTTGGGTTAAAGCCATGTATAGATTCTACACTGTCTTAGGGCTAAAAACTTGTTTTAAGATACAAAATTAAAGCAATCCAGAACAGTATGTGTTTATTTGTGGCAATCTCCACAACTTATTACAGAAGAGGGAAACACCAGACCATACCGAAGGCTTTGTGACAGCCCCGGTTCCCATTCCCTCTCTCTTCTGTTCTGATACATTAAAATCTGTGCACTCCTAATGCTGACTAGTTCTACTAATGATTAAGCTATTCACCTATGCTTGTCAGATGTTAGATCGTTCTGTCACTCCCTTTCCAAGCTCTAAATAGGTGGGAAACCAAGGTTATCTATGGCAGTCTTATTCTTAGTCTACCCTAGATGAGTAACTTGTACTTGACGGGTGGTTTTCACGTAGCCCATGTCAACTATGCTGTTGCTACAGGGCGCCTGGGCTTAGACACAAACAAAACACATCACTTTGTCTAGATGCAACCCAATAATTCATGTCTGACATTATGATTGAAATGTAAGACTGCATGAAATAGGTGTGAAAATCCGTCTATAAACAGTTATGGCAGTGGATTGCCAGATTACAACAAATTTGTACACAATACACAATCTAAATGCAGCTGACTACTGCAAGTGGAAAAGCGTATTGTTAGTGTGTCATAAACAATTAAAATTGTGACAGCACTATATGTGAAAATTAAAAATGATCCTCTCTTTGCATCCATATAGCGTGCTCTCTTTGTAAGAAAGGTCATTTTCTCACATACACACATTTTAGCCCTAGGAAATTAGGCTTCATTACTATTTTATCTGCTTGTACCAGTAACACAGGTTCTGTTGATCAGATTAGTTTCCCACCTATATTTTGCAATTCGATTGCTTCCTAATTACATCTTTACCAATATCTGTGCATAAATTTGTAATGTTTAAGTCCAAAAGCAACCATCAGATTATGCAGAACACATATGTAAGAAGATTGCTCAAATTCAGGCAGCCACAGAGATGCTCCACACAGTACTGAACCCATCTGCTTGGGCTCGGCCGAGCAGGTACTGAAGAAGAGTGCTCAGTCCTGATCTTCTGAAGTCACTGCTATGCTTGGAGATATGTCCATCTCATTAACATACATTTTTAGTGACCATCTGTTTTGAACTGGTCCTGCTTTCAGGCACTGTGCTCACCTGAGAACACCTGTGTCCTGGCTGGACACACCCTGGCCCCATCGTGTCCGTGTGTCAGCGAGAGCTCTCCCCCGCACGGAAAGGATCCTTCCAACGCAGGAAGGGTCTGCACAGCCAGGAAACCAGGACTGCAAGCAGCCCCAGACTCTGCCCTTCCGCAGGGCTTAGACACAGTTGCTAGAGATACTACTACTACTACTTCTCACTGTTATTATTGTTACTGTTGTTGTTATCGTAGCTAAATAGCCTACTTGGAGAGTACAATTGTGTGAAAGAGCTTCTACATTGTAACCAACTCACTGATCTATCAATTTTTTGAGAAGTTGAACAATTCAACTTCTTTAAATCTGTATAAGGCTTATTTCTTCATTCTTTTTTTATGGCTCTTGTGCATTATTTCCAGTTTTTCTGTATACCTTTTTTAAAACCAAAAGCATCAAAAGTATCTGCAGAACTCCAAGCTTGTCATCTTAATGCCATATAGAGAAGTAAAAATCTTTCTGCTACTTCCATCTCCTGTAGCTATTAATACAGCAAAGAACTACACTGGCTTTTTTACTTATACCATTGCAAAGTAATCTTTCGTTTTGTGAATTCCCCCTCCCTATTCTGAATTCCTCTTTACTACACCTGTAGCTTTACACTTAGTCACATCAAAATGCTTTTTATTTCAATTAGTCCAGCTTGGAAAAACAAATTACATCGCTCTGTCTTCATGTCAGCACAAATATGCCTAGAAGAGTGCAAATGTTTGTGCCAGATCATCTTGTTTTGTACACCCTAAATACTGGCATGCCCCAAGCACTCTGCTATTACTAGAGACATTACTTACAGATCAGAATACATTAAACAAAATTGGAAAACATGCAGGGTTTCCCCCCCACCCCTTGCATGTTAGCATAGGAATAAAAACTGCAAAAAGCCTGGGTGCTTCTCAGCATTTTTAATTCTATCAACGTTCATTAAGCAGTAAGTCAAATGCAATATGCCTTATACGAGTGTTGCAAATACTTCATTTTTGCAGAAACTGAGACTACCGAGAATATAATACAAAACAGTTACTAGTTGAAGGTTTTTGAGGGAGATCCAGATTTAAGTGCAAGTTTACACTTAATAATCTATATGTAAGATTTTATTCACTAAGTCTGGCATGCTATCAAAGCTAGCAGCAAATGTATTCGATGTCATGCAAGCTCTCTATACCCCTTGAGAAAGCACTTATTTCTCTCAAAAGCTCATGTCATTCCAGCATCAAAAGCCAGTACCATTTAAATACAGTTACTCTCCGAGTTTTTCCTTCTACGACTTTATGAGGTTTATCTCTGAAGAACACTGCTCCTTGTGGACAAGTTCTTATTCTACCTGACTTAGTATTTTCAGTTTTCATTAAAGTATTATGTTAGTCATATAATGAAACATTTTTCTTGTTTAAATGAGTTGATTTTCCTTAGCTCTAGCTCTTTTTCATTTTTGATTGATTGGTTTACTGACTCTGTTTTCTGTCAAGTTCATTGGCCTTGCTTGTGTATAGGAGGGCAGGGAGGAAGGGGATGGGTTAGCGTACAGCTTTCCCTGACCTTTGAAGCTTTCTCTACTATGGAATTTATTATATAGACACAGCAGCTGTTATCTTCCTCCAGAAAAGCATCATATGTAAGTGATGAATCGTTGGATAAAAATGCCAATTTCCTAGAACACTCTCATTCTTCTTCCAAGGGGTAACGTACATAATTCTTCGTGATCTTTTTTTGATGGAGTCAGACGGTCTCTTTGGTAGATTGTCTGAAGATAATTTGTGTATGGCCAGTTTGCACGTTCCCTACAGCTTTGCGACGAAAAAGTTGAAAAGGCTCTGTCTCAGGAGACCATGGCTAATCATTCATTGTGCCTTTTGGTATTTTGAAGCCTTAATCAATGATATAAAACTGTATTAACTTTCTGGCTTTCTGTGGCTCTATAACACCGAGATTAAGCTAATGGTTTTAAATAAATCAAAAAACACTTTACCAAAAGCCACAAGTTCTGTTTTTAACATTTGGTAAAGTTACTAAACAGTTTATTTTTAACTTCAGCAAAAACTTTGCTCTGGATCAAAGCAAGCTGCTCACATCAGCATATGGGAATTTTCCTCTGCCAGAAAATAAAAGTAGTTGAAAACACAGTGTTCTCTGCTAAACAGTCCACATGAATATCGATCTGGTACAGAAGTCTGTAAAAAAAGCTATTTCCATAGTAGTATTAGTACTACCTTGGCTGCCCAATAAGCAGCTACATATAGATTTAATTGGAAAAAATCTCGATGTCACAGCTGATGCTCAGTGTGAGGTCAACACATTGAAGAGATTCAGAATGCTCTGGAAAAGATCAGTAAGACCCTACTACTTTATCTCCCTGTGAATGATTAATGAACAGCTGTCTGAATAAACCAAACCTTTGCTACCTGGGGCAAAGCTGACCAAAAATACATTTTTGAGCTGATGAATGTGACTGTGGATGGTGAGCACATTTTTCAAGGGTTAGCTTTGATACAATATTTGATCTAAATCTGCCCTACCCTGCACTGCTTTGCTACTGGGAGTTGCCTTGTGATGCTCCTCATGAAGTAGGATCCTAATGGAGACTCCTTGCACTTGTAGTCGTGGTATAATTAAGCTTTAATGTTTCTTTTGGGTTTACGTATGTTTCTTTGTATCTGAGTAGTTACATATTTAATAAGTATTCTCAAATTTGGAGTTTGTTTATTCTCTCCTCTTCATGTAGGGCCTGCAGTCCTTCAGCAGCTGTTCTTTTTTCTGCTTTCTGTAGTGAAAAAACAGTGATTCACTTCAGCACAATGGATTCTGTACTCCTCTTGAAGTGATGCTGTGCCTATTCAACTCAGTCATGGACCTAGAAAATTAAGAGCATGGTGCAGGCTCTTTCCAATGGTCTGGTCAGCCCTGCGCAATTCCTCAGTGAGCAAAACTCAGAGGAGACACCGCTCCCAGAGCCTGCTCCTTGTCCGTCCCTCTGGAGCCAAGTGCTGGCAGGAGGCACAAAAGCCTTCCTAAGCTGAGCTTGCTGAAAAGAGGTATGCACAAAAAGAACGGAGGAACTTGCTCCGTAAGCCACAGCATAGCAAAGGGTGCATTTCTGAAAGACAGCGAAAGAGGAAATTTATGAGTTATGGGGTGAGTCCACCATGAAGCTGAATGCCCCAAGAGCTTTGTTTAAACACTGAGACCCATCTCACGTTTCCCCCTTTTAGCTTCCGTAGTAATTTTTCTGTACATAGGTCACTAGGGCTGTCTGAATAAATTTTCTACTCTGAAAACAACTTCCAAGTATACTTTCCCTTATAGCAAAAGTGTGCTGCTTCATACATTTTCTTCTCCTTGGGTTGAACTCCTGAATGAAAAAACCCATATAAATCAAATGGAGGCCAAGGGAACAAAAAGGGAAAAAAACCCAACCACCACCAACAATCCCTGCTTCCAGAATGCTAAGTAGGTTGAAGCCAGAGAATAGAGACACTGATTGAACTGTGATATAGCTGTTTTCCTCTGACGTAAGGTTTGTATCATTTAATCCTTCCAAAGGTAGAAATCATTAGGGAAAGATGAATGTGTTTTCAGCTCCACCAGGTTTACCAGGTTAATTGGCTTTAAAAATGCACGTGCATTTGATAACAAACAGATCACATGCCAACAGAATCTCTCTGTTTGTATATACTGCCATATAACACGTGGGTTGGATCAAATCGATATTTATTATTTACCACAAAGTCAGCTAAAAACACAGGAGAAGTCTATGCCTTGTGTAGTACTCTGAATAGCGAAGGGATCTTTTCAACACTGTTTAGAACAGTCCCAGCACAGTTCATTTTTTCTTCTTCCCGTCGAAGGTCACACTGAAGACGACAGACCAGAAATGCCTAGCATAGCCCATACGTCAGCTGCATCCTGCAGCACGAGCTTGCCATGCTAATTGACTATCCCTCCACAAAACGATCCTCCTTGCGCTTTTCCTTGTTTAATGTGAGAGTGGCGTTTTTCCAGGGAAAGCCATGCAGCCTGAACGCTATGCTTTGGAAGACGGTCCTAATCTCTAGTCATTGCATCTTGGCTGAGTTTTCCTATGCAGCATGAACCACCTCTGCCGTACTCCCTCTCAAACACTCTCAGGCAGCTTTCTAGATAATGTAGTTCAATCAGTCCTGCTTACGTGGCCTGCCAACACGATTCCAGCTGCACACGAAAAGCAGGCAGCAAGCAACTCTGTTAGTGTAAACCAGCTTTCACAGGTGCTTGCGCCAGCTGAGAATCTATCCCAGGACACTTAAAATCCTGCTGCGCCTTCCAATGAGCAGAAGGACTTTTCTTTTCAAAGGAGTACTTAGTTATTCAGCCACACCCACTAATAAAATCAAAATAAGTGACAGAGTTTTGAGGCAATAAGCACCTATGAAATGCGTGACAGATAGGGGGAATCAATGGGACATAACACACAAATATGTAATTGTATGTTTACCTGCTGATTTGGTATCAGTCGTTTTTTGGGGAAAACACCAAACCCCAACAGTTTCATTTCTAATATTATTAGATTAAAAACCACAACAGCGCTCAGGGTTTTCAGATTCCAGATGAACCCCACAGGCTCTGTCCATGCACATATGTACATTCATAAGGACAAAATGGATTCATGTGATGAAACTACCGTCTTTGGTTTTTTGATTTGCATGTAGCAAAGGAAGACATTGTCTGCCGATTTTATACCTCCTCATCACTATCTAAGTTCCTGATCACAATCCTTTTGACAACAAATAAACCAACCTGAAGACCACAAACAGGAGGTAGAAAAAATCATATTTATATTATTATTTTCAGATAATTGTTAGGTAAGCTAAAGTAAAAATAAATTCTGACACAAGGCAAGGAATGCGCAGTAAAATACCAGGTTTTTAAACAAGAGAACACTAAATACTCATCTCCTAGTGAAAAATTCATCTCACAGTAACTTAAAGCAAGTACTTTTTGCAGCATAGTGAAACTTAGCATTTTTGAAGAGATAAAAAAGTCAAAAGAAATCAAGCTCATGTCAAGCTACATGGCTTTTTTACTAACTACACACAAATCAAAGCTAGGTCATGGAATGTGCAGGAATATGCTAAATGGAAGTGTCAGTCTGAAGGACTTAATTTCTGCTCTATTTTTATCTCATGCTCTTAACTTAATTGGTGTGCTTCACTTATCTTTTATTATGTAGCTGGTGGCTGCGGTGGAATTTTCTCTTCCTGTCATTCCTTTGTTATAAAAAATATCTAGCATATTTCTCTAGAATGGATAGTATTTGAAAGGCAAAATAGCTAAGCAATGACAGCTTTTTCTATTGCGCACAAGGGTGTAGCTGAAGCCTAGCAGCTTTCTTTAAGTTCTTTATAGTGGGAATGTTGTTGAGCACCCCCTTGCAGTAAATAAATAATGATAGCTGTTTGTATGTTTCTGCCATAATTTCAATGTCTGTCTTCTACCAAACCGTATTTTCACTCTTTTTGTCATGTCTTCACCATCATTATTGTTGTATCTCAGAAAAACAAATAATATTTTTAATCGGGAGAAAACTAAGTACAAGTGATTTACACAGCTGCACAAGAAGCAAATGCTTCCATTTTCTGTGGGAGGCAGTGGAAGTCTGATCTCACGGAGACAAAAGACTGCAGAAACAGACATATAGTAGGGTTAGGATGGGACATTGATGAAACAGGTTTTGTACATTGCATCATGCCTGCAGGAACAGCACTGACACTAATGGCATTTAATAGTGCCACTGGAGTAACAGCTGATACAACTTTTATCCAAGCTGTTTGAATTAATTTGCAGAGGGTTTTCACAAAAATGTTAGTGTCTTCCAGTGTGGCTGCAGTAATGGCCAGGGCACTTGTGCTTGTACAGTGAGGAAGGAGGGACGAAAGGAAGGGGAAATCTTCAGGTGGTTTGTTTTGTGAGAATGCACTACTGGTACCATATATTAACAAAGGAGAGTAATGCTTGGCACTGAATTCTGCTCACTAAAACAGTGCTTAAAAAAAAAAAGTGAGTGCAGTATTTCCATTTCACAAATCCAAGAAATGAGACACAGACAAAGAAAGTGATTTCACCAGAATGACCAAACAAGTCCATGGGAGCTCTGAAAGACACCACAGGCACATTCAAGGACTATTATCTCAGTGTTTTTCCAGATGGCTTTTGGGAGAGGGCCAAATAAAAAGTATGCCTTCAGGTATTAGATCCCTAGGAGATCTTTAATACTAATTTTGATTGTGAAAACAGTAACAATATTCACTCTTTTGAAGCCTTTTCTCACCTCTCATATGGAGCTTGTTTCTGCAAACCTGAGAGTAAGCACTGAAACCATCTCAGCTGGTAACAACAGCCCAGATGGAAGGAGAGCACGATCACTAAAACTCATTCTGGGAACAGACACGTCCCCTGCGCGGAAGGTACCTCTGCTTGGGCCGATGCAAGGACAAAAGCTCTTTGTCTGACTGCTAAAAGCAGATCAGCAGCTGGTTAAACTTTTCACTGTTTTATGGGGTGGGGCTGGGGTGGGTGTGTCTCTCTTTTCCAGAGCTGTTGACTCCGAATAGATAGTATTCTTTCTGAAAGTGGTCTGGTCATTGATTAACCCTTTATTTTCCTCAAATGAAAGGACAAAAAGACATTACAGAAACTTTGAAAGAAAATAACTTCAGCTGCTGGCTAGCAACCTGTAAGGGAAGCAATGGCAGGACACGCTAGGGACAGTTAATTTGTGAGAAGGAGGGACAGATGGCTTTGTTTATTTCTACACACGCAGAGACACCTCTTCTCTGTAAGCTGGAGTTACTGAACTGGAAGCCCAGGCCCCAGAGAAGCACCCGTTGCCCTCCCAGCGGGAGTTCAGGCTGGCGCTCCGAGGGCAAGCAGGTGCCACCGCTCCTTTGCTCTTTTCAGTTCCAGCCCTGCCACTGAGTCCACTGAGGTCCCACCTCATCTCTTCCTCTTGAAATCACCTTCCAGAAAACTTGTGCGTGCACACTTTCCCTGGCAGACAAAGTTAAAAAGCATAGCTGCATCGATCCACACAGAAAACACATTCTTCTTCACTTTAAAGCCCTTCCTGGCCAATGTGTTTTCAATTCCAAGCCTACTGCTGGTAATGTTCCCAGCAGCATAGGACTGCTTTCAGCATTTGGAAGCAAAATCCACCTTGGAGGTCTAAGGGAAGCCTGCAAGCTCTGACACCCAGGCTTTAAGATTTACAAATTATGATTGCCATCACCTCAGTGGTCAAGGGCCAGTTCATTGTAATAGAGACCACTGGATTTGTAATTTTCAGCCCTCAGGGAGTAAATCATGGCTTTCCACACTTCGCAGGAGGCTTTGGATTTTTTCCATTTTCTTCTATCGATCCTAAAACACTGATTTTAACATAATCTCTAAGGAGATAAATAGATGCACTGCCTCCTTAAATACACCAAGGTGTTAGTCTCCACAAAGCATTTCTCTTCAATTGGTGCTAAAAAACAAATTGACCTAGAAGGATATATGAGGATCTCTAAAGAAATTTATGCTAAATTACTGCAGGGAATTGAATTTGTAGCTCAGCTCAAACAGTAACTGTCTCTATTTAAAGTGATGTAAAGAGACACCCGCTTCTCCTGTGATAGATGCTCTTCTGGACAACCTTCAGCAGGCTTTGCTGCATCGTGTGACAGTGTTGCAAAAGACAGTGCAGCCCTAAACAAAGGGATTTTTTTTTTTTAATGATTTTTCCCTGCAAATTAGCAGAGTTTCAACTACTGATACATTTATGAAATATTCCTTGAGAACTGTACAACATCAGTGCTGTGATAAGAGAATTATTTGCAAGTAGGAATCTCTCAGAATTTCAATTATTTAGTCATGAATGAAGAAAGGAAATACACCAAATATTTCTTGTCAACCTGTGAGATATTTTTGATAATCACTTCATTTTGCAGAAAAGCAGTTTCACAAGCTGTCTGCATTAGTGTTTGTATGGCTTCCAGACTATAGTGAAATATCAGCCTGCAGTTTTGCTTAACACTTGTTGGAATTTATTGATCATCTGTAATGGTTTCAAACCCAGAAGTAGCTAACAGTCTAAATTACAGGTACTGTCTGAAACTTGAAGAGCTATTTTGACCTTGCAATGATTTTTTACTTTACTAAGTACTAAATATCTTTCTAACTAACGATATCTTTTCCAACCAATGTTATCTGGTTATTTAAAAAGCCTGATTGCATGAGTCAAAAATAGAGTGAAGCAAACACATACTTGGCTTAGAGTTTAATTTTGACTGAATTTAGCAGCTTTTGTTCTGGAACAGATGAGATTATTTGAAATGACACTTCACAAAATCCCTTGTCAAATTCTTACCGCTTATAACTCCTTGTATAAACAGGTACAAATTTGGCTTGTATTTCTGATACAGAAAGACACCTTCACTGGTTTACGGATGTTTGCAAATGGTATTATGACAGCTGGTATTGATATTCACTTGGATGAATTAGAGATTCACATGGAGAATACAGAAATTTGTAGTTCCTTTGCAGGACTAGCACAGGCTCAATATCGCATGGAGAAGAGCTGAGCAAACCTCCTCCCTCCCCCTTTTCCCCTCGCAAGCAACAAAGCAGGATTTCTGCATAGCATTTTAAAGCGCTGGGAATAATTCAATTTTTATACTAATAACCATCCCCAGTTGTAGTTTGGCAGCTGAAGAGATACGGTACAGTGCCTCAGCCATGGAGCAGGTGTGCTTCAGTCATAGCCAGCTCACTGGTATTTGTTCCTATTCTTCCCTAAATGGCTTCTATATGAGAAAATTTTCATGGGCAAAATGGTATATTGGTAACTGTCGCTTGATCACAGTAAGTTACAAAGTAGATTACAAAGCTGTTTAAAATCCTCCCTATCCTCTTTGATCTCTCCCTCTCTCTTAGAAGCCATGGGCATCTCAAATGGTATCGATGAAAGTCAAGTCACCCTTTTTTCCTGCCCAGGGGAGCAATACTCTCCCATTGCGGTGGTTTTAACTCCGTTGGATGCTTTTTTTTGAGATATGACTTAGAGAAACACATTACAAAGCTTGCTAATAAGATTTAATAGCCTAGGAGAGAAGTTAAGATTAGAAGGTCTAATGGTCATTTCTAGATTGCAAAAAATCTAAATAGCACTTAATTGTAAAACCGTTATCGGTACATAAAGCATTCCATGCCCCAGACTTTTAAAAGAAGTAAACTCTCAGATTACTATCATTTGTGCTTCCTATTCCTGTCATTAGCAGGAACCAGAAGAAAAGCTTAAAGACAGACAATGCTTTGGTGGAATATCAGGCAATATTTTCTGCATTGCGCAGCCTGGCTGTAAAAAACAGTACCAAGAAAATCTGTAAAGTGACCTATTTAAGAATTTGATTGAAGCACAAATGCTAAACATGCAATTTGCAATGACAATTGGGACAGATGAGTGAAATAATGGATGTGTTTCACTTCTGATTCCTGTAGCCAACATTATATTCTGGTCTTCAGAATGTATGTGCATTATGCTGAGCGCTGTGGGTCACCTACTCCATTGCTTGCACTGGGCACACAGCTCCCTGTGAAGCTCTCTCTCAGAGAAGGATGCAGACCAGATGGTAGTGAGGAGACCAAGAAAAGCAGTTTCCTTTTTATTAACTCAAGGAAATCAACATGTAAGTGAACGAGGACTCCAGTGACCTCTCCTTGCTAATTAACCCCAAACCTTCACCAGCCTTGCAGTTCGGTACAGGGATATCAAAGGGCAGGTAGTCATCTGTATAAAAATGAACTCAGCAGAGCAATGGAGATTTGTGCCTCTTTCTTGTGAGGGGCAAAGACCATCCCCTGGTCTTAGCACAAGAAAATTCACAGCTAGAACATATCAAATATCCTATTTCTCCTTATAAAGGTCTGTCATTTGGAAGTCTAATTCTGCTGTGACTTGCAAAATTACAACATCTTGGAGGCAGTGTCCACATATTCCACTTTTTCAATAGTGTGAAGCACAGTATCAAGCACTTGCTAAACAAGAATAGTAACTGCACTGAATCGGTTTAGGTTTTCTCCAGACATACGGTACATCAAAGTACTTTACTGTATTTTTTAACTGCTGAGCAGTCTTTGTTGATTTAGTGTACATGGAAAAATGCTTTCCAGTGACTTATTGAATTACCTTATTCTGCTTTATGGCAATATTGTCCAAAAGAGTACTGTGGGAACAACAATGCTGTGTTTGCAAGACAGAATAAAATTTTTAAGATGCATGCCCTAAAAGGATACTGTTATTGTCCTTGAAAAACTGAAGAAACCGCACATTAAATTTAGACTACTCACAGATGGACACTAGTTTACTTTCTGAACATGTTATGGACTTATTTAGCATGCTTTAACTTGAGGGATCCAGGACTAATTCTGAATTTAAAGTGAATTGCAGTCTCCACTTTCCTCTGAATATCCTTTATACCTAGAATCCTGGTGTAAGATTCTTATTTACATAGCCAATATCATATGAGTATGTGCCTGTGCCACACACAGGGGAAAAAAAAGTAAGTGAATTTAATACTAGCAAAAACTGATGAGCTTTTGGGGTGTGTGGTTTTGCTTTATGTGAGAATTTGGATGTCTGACTTGATATTTGTAAATCAATGTTAAGAAGTGATCAGGTTGCTGCTGTGGGAGGAAAAAATCAAAAGGAAGCCATAGCTTCAGAGAGATTTTTTGATGGTTTCTGTAAGTAGACTTTAGTTCTTGACAAACATACATGATACATTTAAAATTTCGAATTTGTTCTGTTACACATTGCCATGAAGAAAAGGGATGGTCCTTTTGATACAGGAAAGACTAATGCCTGATGAAATTACAGATTTGATAAAAACAGTAACTTCCCTTTTCAAATTGTTGCATTGCTTTTAACCTGGCTTTTTCTTTGGTATATCTATACATTAATACTCCTGCTAAATGAAAGCGGCTATGTCTGTGACACTTCATGGTTCTCTCAGTTCCAGCTGACTTTGAGAAACACTGGGGTACTTTTCACTTGCTAAAAAACATGCATACAGAAATATCCAGGAAGCAAATCAGAGTTAACATAGATTTCACGTATGCCAGCCCAGAAATACAGGAGGATCAAACATCTACAGGAAAATTCTGAGTGGGAGGGAGGGAGACAAGGCATGAAATACTTCAGTTTTCATATGCTGCTACAAATGGTAAACAAGAAAGCAAACTTGCTCTTCTATCTACAGAGATGTGTTACAGCTGGAGCACTCATCATCAGAATGTACGCTGAACAGTTTTGCCTCTGTGCATGTGAAGCATCATTATGCAATGGAGGTACTGAGGATGTCGGATATTAATTCAGTTATCCAGGGAGAAAAAAGCACATTAGAAATTCTATTAACTGACTAATGACTTTATTTTGAAGAAGAATGGGAACTTACAAACATTATGAAGAGAAGCCTGTACTGAGCCCTGATCCTGCACAGAAAAAAAACACCCAACATATTTAATAGGGGCGGGAAGGAAGCAGCAATAGCCAGCTTTTTGCATAATGGTACAGTATTTATAGTACTTGCCTAGGATATGGGATATGCACAGTCTGGGGGCTTCGGACTGTAGTTTGAACTCAGCCCTGTAACTTCACAGGACACGCTTTAGTCATTGGGCATGCCATGCCAGAAATACGCTGCATCCTGGTGTAAGCTTGAGCCACTGTGCAAAAGAAATGCAAAAGGAATGTAAAATTCACATTCCGCAAAAAAGAACTGGCCTGCGCATCCTAGCCACTGCCCAGGAGCACCCCAGATTCTGGTCTCTGCTCCTAATGAAGCTCCTGTTACATCCAATAACTCTGGAAGAAAGATAATTTGGGACTCCCTGACCCACCCTTCTCCCCAGGGAAGACTTCTTGTCATTGAGAGCAGAGCCAAATTGTCTCTT
>VYZW01037066.1:2919-13369 GCA_013401315.1 Balaeniceps rex | reverse complement strand
ATCTCATTCTAGTATGTGACTTTCTTGTGGGTCAGTCTTATACTCTGTTTCTGCCAGAGAATGTCTAATTCTACACAGTCATTTTCCAAACTGTCATAATTGTTTCCCTGCCTTGATAGGAACAGACTAAGAACCACCAAGGAAAAGTACGGGGTGGGGGGGAAGGAAGGCATTATGTTCCACTAGCTAGGTGGTAAAGGCTGCAAGTTTTCTATACAATCAAAACCACATCATCAGTTGAAAGGCAATGAAAAGTTTGGTCATTAATTTTAAGAAGAACAGAATCAAATTCAAAAGCTTCATTTTGAAATCTTGCATGAAGTTTGATTGGTGCACAGAAACGAGTGGGATGCACAGAAACTCAATTCCTGAAAAACTGTGTTCTTAATTAGAAACAAACACTGCAAGCAAGACTCAACTATCAGCGGTTATGTAACATTTTCCTACTTTTTTTTTTTTCCCCTAAAAACTTCGTGAAACACATAGAAGAATTACAAAACAGAATTTTTCTGTTTTATATAGAGTCTATGAAATTCAGTTTGCTGATAAGTTCAGTACACTTCAATTAATTTCAAAATTGTGTATCTTTTGGAACTATATATGTTCATAGACAAAAATTAATTACCATTTAGGACAAACTCAATGTTGGTTAAAACCACTAATCATATCCCACAGTGGGAACCTTTTTACTTAATTCACAATGAAACTGACAGGACTGCAGGAAACATGCATCATTAAACATGCAACAGTAGTTCTGCAAATTTAAATATATAACTCACTTTTCATCTCTTCTGCAAAATTCTGGCTCTGCTTTAGAGACTGCTTGATCATATTTCGTTCTTCTTCAAGTTTTTGGATCTCTTGCAATTTTTTTTCAAGATGACAGTCAAGAAGGTTTTTCTCCTGCTTCACTTCCTAAAACAAAACCAAATAAGACCATAGTTCATGTGAATTGCCAAGAAGATTAAAGAATTCCGTTCATTTAAATCAAAAGAAAGATATTCCATTAGGTCCTGTTAAGTCTTTGGGCAGCTATGCCTGGGTTCCTAAGCACTGCTTGGGAACATAAGCTGAACTATTCTTAACTAGTTGACAGCATCTGAGAGATGCTGCCAGTTGATGTAGTTAGCATGCCCCTTGTTTGCATAGAGCAAACAGCTCCCCATGACCTGCCCCAAACAGATTGAGACAGGACAGGACATATCCTACAAAATCCAAGTTGATGAAGTTAGGCTACTTTCCCAAAACAACAAAGGAAACAAATCCCTGCAATCACATCAAAATTAACAAGAAATTTATATATCATATTTCACCTATCATCTCATGTAGAGACAAGTTCTCTTTCCACTGAACATCGTCATCATGGCAACACTGGTCAAAATTTACTTAGAAGTGCTTACTCTTTCAGAGGGTTGTTTTGCCATTAAGAGTATTTTCTTCCAAATAAATTGAGGTTTTAAAAGAAAAAAAAAAATACAAACAAAACTATGCAACTACATTGCATCTAAGAAGCCAAATAAAAATTCTTCTAAGGAAACTAATCCTTTTTCTCCAAACTCCTCTACTGCTGGGCAACAGATGGCATGGAACTGGCATGGCCCAATTGGAAACAGTCCGTCAATTATTCATCCATTTACTGCTAGCAGATGGGCGGCGATTCACAAAAGGCAAGCTCAAGAAACGGAAAGGTCTGGATGAAAAAAATAAAAGCTTGCTGGCATGGCAGGCTTGGTTTTGCAACAACATAAATAAATCATCCTCAGAA
Organism: Balaeniceps rex; assembly: GCA_013401315.1. Taxonomy (NCBI): domain Eukaryota; kingdom Metazoa; phylum Chordata; class Aves; order Pelecaniformes; family Balaenicipitidae; genus Balaeniceps; species Balaeniceps rex. The sequence goes on along the minus strand of VYZW01037066.1, from coordinate 11,604 downwards.
CATGATTAAAATTGTCACTGTCACTAACAGTTACCTTCCCTTCTACTCATAGCCTTCCCTATCCACAGCTTGAAAAAAAAAATCATTACATATAAGTTTCAATGAAGAAAGATTTCTAATAATCTTAACAATAATTTTTCAAAGAACTACAAATGTACAACCTTCTTGCATTCAAAGCACCATACACAGATGCAATACAAGAACATGAACTAAACAAGCCTGTTCACTAGAAAAATCTAGGGTGATCTACGGAAAGAGAAACAAACAAGTTCAAGGAATTAAAATGGCTGAAAGGTGCAATTATTTTGATTTGGTGCAAACATTCCCAATAAGCAGCACTCAGCAAAACCCAGGAACCCACAATTTAATGGACTAAGTATCTGGTAGTAACTAGACATTTACACTTTCCAAAGCTATAAGCAAAAGAATCAATTTCATTTCAATCCAGTTATCGATTCTACTTGTACGTTGTATTACTCAAGTTAGCCATTCTCCAATCATCCCTTGAAAAAGCAAAAACCAAGCCAAAGCAAACTCCAGAACCTATATACAGGTAGTACTCTTATTCTGGAGAAACTCTTCACGGGGCAGGCTTATGAGCAGCTTAGGGACTGACTGACCAATTTTTCCAAGAATAGTTATGGGCTTGCTTGAACCATCAAAATGTAAACCATATGCTAAGATGCCAGAACTGCTAAGCTATTGAGATATCACCTACGCAAAGCTTAGTAGTCCTTAGACTAAGCATATCCTGTATGTATATCTGCTTTGCAACTTTTTTGGAACACCAGTCTTATTATACAGTACAGACTAAACACAGCAGTGGATTAACCAGCGGAAAACAACTGTATTCTCCACTGGGTAGTTAGACCATCAGTGTAAGACCGCAACAATTTCCCTTTAATAAAGCAAAAAAAATGCCAATCTCACTCTTGTTTTCTTTTGCTATAAACAAAATCTACTGTCAACAAATCCTCCAAGACTTTGAAACAATTTGATGTAACTTTTTGCATTATACTTATTTATGAGATTGAGGAAGACAAGCCACGCCTTAAGTTCTGCTGACATATACCATGCTTTCTCATGTGTGAGTCTTAAGAGAGACACCTGTATTTTTACTGATCTCTTCAAATATTACAATCTCCCCCAGATTAAGCTTCTTTATAAATTTATTGGTCATGTTCTAACACAACATCACAGTCACCAGCTGTTCAATTGTCTGACCAAGACAAACAAAGATGAAGAAAAATATCTGACTATAGTTACAGCCTAGTAAGATGGATACAAGACTGGTAGATAAAATGAAGCACTCCCAAGAATTTGTAGCAAAAAAAGGTATTTCCACAAATTAGATGCTCTCTGACAACAGGATCTCAAAAAACTGTATCAAATTTAACCTGACTCCATAATTTCAAAGCCAGAAAGGGCATGAGCCCACAATATCTGCTATAAACAATCTTTTTTTTTTTGTGTCTAAAAATATGAAGGATTACATTAAGAACACGCAGAAGCTTGATGAAGGCTTTTCTCCTCTGGGATACATTGGAAGAACAAAAATTGTCTTGATTAGCCTTACCACTGGAAGGCACCAGTTACATTTATTTACTAAATAGGTTTCAAGGACCACTATCCGGCATCGAGACCAAGTGGCATGGAACAGCCCATATCTGTATCACTAAAGTCTTCTGTCTTCCAAAACAGGTGGCTCTAACCAAACCGCTTGCTGGGAATGGTCCCAGGCTCATGTGAACTCCCAAACTGTGCCTGGGAATTGTATGAAAGAGTGCTAGTCAGCTGGGCCAAAGCCATGCGAAGTGCTGTTCTAACAATTAACAGTATAAATAGTCACATTCCAATAGCTGGGAATGTTCCCAGACATTGTAATCCACCACCGTGAATGTACCTAAAGTTTCACAATGTACTAAAGCTGTACCAATGTTTTTGCTGATCTGAACCAACCCCACTATTTTACTTTAAATTTGTTCATAGAATTTTGACAGGTAAAGTTTTGGCAGAAATTATAGAATCATAGAATGCTTTGGGTTGGAAGGGACCTTTAGAGGTCATCTAGTCCAACCCCCCTGCAGTGAGCAGGGACATCATCAACTAGATCAGGTTGCTCAGAGCCCCGTCCAACCTGACCTTGAATGTTTCCAGGGATGGGGCCTCCACTACCTCTCTGGGCAACCTGTTCCAGTGCTTCACCACCCTCATTGTAAAAAGTTTCTTCCTTATATCTAGCCTAAATCTACCCTCCTTTAGTTTAAAACCGTTAGTCCTTGTCCTGTCACAACAGGCCTTACTAAAAAGACTGTCCCCATCTTTCCTATAGGCCCCCTTTAAGTACTGAAAGGCCGCAATAAGGTCTCCCCACAGCCTTCTCTTCTCCAGGCTGAACAGCCCCAACTCTCTCAGCCTGTCCTCGTAGGAGAGGTGCTCCAGCCCTCAGATCATTTTCGTGGCCCTCTTCTGGACTCGCTCCAACAGCTCCATGTCCTTCTTGTGCTGAGGGCTCCAGAGCTGGACGCAGTACTCCAGGTGGGGTCTCACCAGAGCCGAGTAGAGGGGCAGAATCACCTCCCTCGACCTGCTGGCCACGCTTCTTTTGATGCAGCCCAGGATACGGTTGGCCTTCTGGGCTGCAAGCGCACACTGCTGGCTCATGTCCAGCTTTTCATCCACCAGTACCCCCAAGTCCTTCTCCGCAGGGCTGCTCTCAATCCCCTCATCTCCCAGCCTGTATTGATATCGGGGGTTGCCCCGACCCAGGTGCAGGACCTTGCACTTGGCCTTGTTGAACCTCATGAGGTTTGCACAGGCCCACCTCTCCAGCCTGTCCAGGTCCCTTTGGATGACATCCCGTCCCTCAGGCATGTCAACTGCACCACTCAGCTTGGTGTCATCTGTAAACTTGCTGAGGGTGCACTCGATCTCGCTGTCTATGTCATTGATGAAAACATTAAACAGCACTGGTCCCAGTACGGACCCCTGAGGAACACCACTTGTTACCAGTCTCCATTTGGACATTGAGCCGTTGACCACTACCCTCTGTTTGCAACCATCCAACCAGTTCCTTATCCACTGAAGTCCACCCATCAAATCCATATCTCTCCAATTTAGAGAGAAGGATGTTGTGGGGGACCGTGTCGAAGGCTTTTTGGAAGTCCAGATAGATGACATCCATTGCTTTTCCCTTGTCCACTGATGCAGTTACTCCGTCACAGAAAGCCACCAGGTTAGTCAGGCAGGACTTGCCCTTGGTGAAGCCATGCTGGCTGTCTCGAAATTATGCCACATTATTTTATATCTGCTCATGACAACAGGCAACAAGCAAAATAAGAGTGTTTAAATAAAACAGACTGTGACATAGATTACATAGGTATTGAGCTGTCTTTCTTTTTTACTTCTGATTCTCCAAAAAAAGGATAAAATTTGCATTGAGAGGTCTCTAGTGGCACAACTGTAACAATTTCAAGTGTAGCTGCTCTAATTGCCACCAAAGCAAAACAATATAACCGAGAAGACATTAAAGTGAAAAGATTTCTGCATGTGTGAATACAAGGTAGTATGGCAGACTTCTCTGAATTTATCTTCATTTGGGGGAAAGTTTTTACAGCAGTGTGTATTTGTTGGACTGTTTCTTCTAAGAAAAATGCTTTTTTTTTTTTAAAGAGGATCTAGTAAGTCTTTGTACAAAATCACTGAGTTTGGCAGCATGCATCAAAGCAGCAGTCAATGACTCTAGAATTTACTTTTAAAATCAGATAAGCATTGGTATATTTCTATTTCAGGACCAAAAGCAAGAATCTCTTGAAACAAAAAACTATTTTTGATGAAAGATAAGTCCAACATGCACTAGAACCGTATCAGCAGCATTATTGAAATGAATCCTAACTGCGCAGCCAATTCCACAAATTGCATTAATCTACATGACATTAGTGAAGACCTCATTTTGTGTTACAACTAAGATACTTTATTAAGATAATCCATAAAGTGTTTAAAGATTGCTTATGGGAAAATACACTATGTGAGTAAATGCTCAACAGTATTAGTGTTTACAGATTGCCAGTTTATGCTATTAATTCTATCAACTACTCCTCTGCATTGGTTACCTCAAAGCTTCTTGTCAAATCAGTTTCCTTAGCCCGGGCTGCTAATAAAGCCTGCTCTGCCCTGCACAGCTTCTGGGAGAGATCACTGGTATCATGTTCCAAGCGCTGTTTCATTGCTATTACCTGTAAGAATGTTGAAAAGCAACATTGTATTCACAGGCACATACAACATTTTTCAAACTCCTGTTCTTGAACTCCAACATTCTATTACAAAATAAAACTACATTATTTTATCCCACCATGAACCTAAGGTTGCTTTACTGTGTTTTAAAAAAATAGCTGCTTATTGCTTTTCCACTCCTTTGCCTCTGACCAGAAAGATGGTATGTCTCTAAAATACATGTATTTCTAGACTGTCTGAAATTGGATCCAACTTGCAGCTACATCACTACAAAGATACCTGTAGGACAGAAATGAGATTCTGTAGGATAGAAATGAGATTGGGAATGTAATAGACTTTTTGCTAAGCTATGAGAATCAGAAAGTTAGGATCATAACTGCACTTATTGCTCCATTGACAGAGATTTTATAAAAACTGAACAGGTTTTAGCTCTTTCAAAATAGTCCTATAATGCTCCAGATTAAAAAGGAAGGAAATGTCATTATCAGGTCAAAAAAGGGAAAAAAGTCTATTCTGAGGTCATTAGATAATAAATTAGCTTTCTTGGAGAAAGAACTAAAAGGCACCTATTTTTCTCTTTATGAAATCAATTTCTTCAGTAAGCATATACAAAAGAATGTGCATATAAAGAAACCTCCACTGAAAACATTTGACTGAATGTATTCCCATGGCTGTATATCTAAAATAAAACAAGCCTGCAAGAAAGGTGTTGTCACTTTTAGAAATGCTGTTTCAGTTCAGCTTCCCTGCTAATGGGGCTTCTCGGTATGACTCAAAAACTTGTGGCTCTTTTTAGAAATTCAGTTAGCTCTGCTGCTTTATAGCTGCTCTCAAGAGTTTTTTGAGGCTTTTAAACATTCCTCTTTTCTGGTCACCCACTCTTCAGGCTTGTGCTGCTTTCTAACTTCCTTAAAATGGTGGTTTTGTGACTAGTGTGTTCTTATAGCTAGTTGCTCTCAAAGCTGTGGAAAACCTCCTTCGTACTGATGATATTCCTCCTTATGCAAGCCCTGATGCTCATCTGATTTTGTGAAGAATCAGTTCAAGGAGTTAAACTGATAGCAAACACTTGTGCCTGTGTACACATATGCTAACTTATATACAATTTTTTCTTTGCTCTTTTAGCTCCTGTATCAGCTCTCTGCAGGGTCACATGAGTGGTAGCACTGCTAAGAAAGAAGTACCAGGAGTGCGTGGCCAGGCTGTGTGAAATGGGGCTGCTGTTCCAAAGGGCAACTATCCATTGATCAGTTTAGTGCTCCACGTTTTCTGTATAAGGTGTCTCTTGTGATCAGCCTTAGCTGCTCCTCTCTCAAACAGATTTATTTTAGCTGCACTGTTCTGCATTCACATCTCCTTCCCTGTGGAAAGTGGACCAGGCCCAAACTTTTAAAGCCTGTAATTCACATTTAAATATGTAGTATTTCAGTGAGAAATGGTAAATACAAAACAGCTAATACAAACTGTACAAAACATTAATACAAGTCCCCACATTAATTATTTTTTGCTTTAGGTATAATTAAATTAAGGCAGTACTGCTGAGACAATTAAATACCAGCTCTAGTAGGAAATTTTAATATAAAAAAAGCCTACTTTGTCAAATTCTGCCTGCAGAGCGATGAAGTCATTTTTGGCTTGCTGTAGCTCCTGATTCAGTTTGTTTCTTATCTGGTTGCACTGCTGATCCAGCGTTTGTAAGGAACACTGCTGACAAGAGAGTTCCTAGAAAACAGTGGTACAGTAGCAAAGAAATAAGCATATAACTGCAACAAGTGTCTGTTTTGGTTACTGGAGCAATAACAACTGATTTTCATTAGCAGATACTGCCTGCTCAGAGACACTTGTGTTACACAGTGAACAACAGTTTAAAAACAATTTTGATGCATGCTGCAAATGTCACATGGGCAAGAACAGCCCTAATCCAAATTATGTCATCTGCTTAAAAACTCCACTACAGCAACATTCTTATCACAGAAAGGGGAAAAAATTAATCTAAAACTAGTGAAAGCAATGGTATTAAAATTCTTCATCTTAAAGGTGAGTTTCATATAAGAATTACATTACAAGTGGACAAATTAATCTCTGCTGTTATTTACTTACCATACTATAGAGTAAAGTAGAGGGTTTTTTCCTAGGAAAATTAAAAACCAGTCTTAAAATAGTACCTAGCATGGGACTGAGCAACAAGATAATCTTACAAGGGCAGTCATGAAAACTGCACAAAAAACATTGTTCCCAAAAGAGACTTCCTGAAATCTGTAGAAGGACAATATAGTTCACGTGGATTTTACGACATGCCAAGTAGGCATCCATTAGGATAAACAGCTGTACTTGTCATTTCTCATTAGGCCTGTTCCTATCCTTTGGACCTCATAGTTGTGACTCTACAAGATTTCAGAGGTTTATTAGGACATAAAACAATAAGAGGCGTGAGGGTAATAAAAAGCAATGAAGGAAAAAAGCAGGATATTTATCAGCAATAATCGCTACGCAAAAGTTGCAATATGCTCTACTAAAATTCTAAGATCCTTGTGAAAGGAAAAAGGCAATAAGGCTCTTGTGCTTCTCTTTTTAGAGTATAGGTATAGTTACTTCATACAGGCAAGCTGCTTCACTAAAAGACACAGTACCATACTGTCACGAGTCAAACAAAACAAAAAAAGAAAAAAAAACAAACAACAACAACAAAAAAGAAAGGAAATGTTCACAGTGAAGGAATTAGAGCTGACATTTTCTGCAATGTGGCTCTGGCTCCCAGGTGCATGAGCTCCCTGCAAACAAGTCAGTGTATTTTAGTCAGTCATATCTGTGGAAAGATGCCAGCACCCCTTATATTCTGCTCAAGAGCAAAAACAGCACAAGAGGCCCAAGCACTTCCTACACCAGTAGGACATCGAGTAAACAAACAGCTCTTGTTTATCAGGGAAAGTATGGATGAGTGTGGAACTGTCATAAACAGAAAACCCAGAAAGATCGATGTTAATATATGTGGTGTGCATACAATTTAGTATTTTTCTACATAGAACCCAACATAGATCTGCAACTGCATTCTCACACAAGGTGACAGAAGCACTATATAATTTAGAAAGGAAAGATGTGACACCAGCTGGGAGTCACAGTAGCTGACACTAGTAACTAATGCTCAGTAAAGTACATACTAGCTCCAAAGAGCTCTTCTGCAAACTTCTGGTCAGGAGCATTTCCTGAGCTCATGCAAGGAGGCCATTTGGACACAAGTGCACTCCTTATTAATGAAATGATGAATTCAATGCCTTATGTCCCAAACCATTCCAGTAATTATTTCTAAAGCTGATAGACTGAAAAGACTCTGCTTTCTAAGCCCTACGTGTTACAGTATAAGAGAGAAACTGCAGAAAACCTTTCTTTCTTTCTTTAGACGAATGCTCAAAAATAAAAGAAGCGCTTCCTCTAGTTTTAAATGTCAAAAAAATTAGTTATGAACATCTAAGCTAAAAGTGGAGGCTCCTTCCATTGCCAGCAGGCAAACACCCAGCTCCAGAGTGAAGACCCACATCTAAAGTGTCTGGAATAACTTGCCTTCTGAAGGTGCCTCTGTCTCTTTAGAGTAAAGTAGAGGCCTAAGTAACAAGCTTAGACTGACACCTAGATTTCAGATGTCTGAAGTGAGATGATATGAATCTCACCTTTTCAATTTGAAGCTTGGATGGAAACATTTAAATAAAATCTGAGAGAGAACATTGGAAACTATGCCCTGATGCAAGTGCAACTCTGAAACTAGCCTGTGTTACCATCTCAGAACAAGGCCTGGGGCTTCTCGGGCCTTTCTGAAAGTTCATGAAATGCATTCCTGGATCTCACCTCCCTTCTAGAAACAGAAATGTAATAAGGAACACACCAGCAAGGCTTTACAGGATGGAATTCAGTAGGACCAGCACCAGTATCTAGGTTTCACAGAAGGGAAGAACCCCTCCCTGAGGAAAATGCACAGATCAAAATTTCCATAATATTACATAAATTTGGATGCTAGAATGTGTAAAACAGAGCCTTTAAGTTGGACTTGACAGCCAAATATTGTAAATAAATGAACATTAAACAAACTTCATAAAAGCCTGTAACAGCTCACAGATCAAACATTACAGAAAAAAAGAGAGTTCTTCACAATTAATGGTCTTGCTGAACAACCTAGAATAACAGTATGTGGATTTATGTATTAGTCTTATGAAGGCCTTTTTGTTTCTAGCTAAAAATAAATTTCGCTTCACAGGAGGAGTTCCTGTGCATGGCACCTAAACTGCCTGACATCCAAGCTATCAACTATTGAGACAAACTGTACCAACAAACAACCCATGTGGAGTATTATGTGCTGGTTCTCTGAAAGAATGTCTCAGAAATACCATATTCTTAAATGATCCCACTGAATAGAGTGCCAGTGCCTAAGGAGCATGCAGCAGGCATAGTAAAGCCAGTATG
>VYZW01037062.1:3501-28732 GCA_013401315.1 Balaeniceps rex | reverse complement strand
CAAAAGGTTCCTCTTCTTGCCCTTTTAGCCTCTCTCTTTTGTAGGGGTCATTAAATTTTGCCCTCATTGGAAGAATAGAGAAATCATTCGAATGAATGCAGCTCCAAGGGTGAGTCTGGCAACAATCTTCAAATATGTGGTCTGTGAGTTACAGAAGCCATGCAGAAAGATCCCTCATTGGCTGCCCGGGCACCTGGTGAGCTCTGGGCCACCTTGCAGCCTCTGAGAAGGATTGCAGATGATGAGAAGGGGGAGAGAGGAGAGCCTTTTTCTTCCCCTTACAAAGAAGGTGCAGATTGCAGCTGGCTATGTCAGCCAAATGGTATTGACAGCTGTGTTTTGTAACGGTGGGCCGCAGGGAAAAAGGAGAACCCACAACTGAAACTCCATTGACATGACTTGTGCGATCAGGGCTCTCATGTTTAAAATGATAATTTCTTGCTGCTGCTCTTCAAAGGATAATTCAGTGGAAGATCATCACTGAGATGTAAAATTATTCCCTTTCCTGGGCAGGAGCCATTATTTTATTAATCACTTTTTTCCCTTCCTGAAATGCCCTTTGTGCTTGGGTTTAACTGGAGGCTTGAAAAAGGGACTTTCACACAAAAGCCTGTTTTCTGAAAGTTTGCAGATCTCCTGTAAAATAGCCTGTATTGTAGGAAGTTATTTTTTTGCTTTGCAATACTATTTTTAAAGCATGGATGATAAGCCAAAAAAAGCTTGTTTTTCCTCTAATAAGGTTCTTCTGTAACATTATTAACCTCTTTAGGTCACGGAGCACAAATCCCAAAGTCACTGTGCAATCATTTTTTGCCTACTGAACTTGCCTGCTGCTTGGCTTTATTTCTCTCTAAGGAAGTCATGTACGTAGCATTTGTTTTCTTTGCATCTCTCCGAGTCTGAGGACTGAGGCAAGAGGACCACAGGAAAATATAAGGACAGTGCCTAGCTATAGGTGTCTGTCTCAGGCAGTGTTAGGTACCTTTGTTAAGCCTAGAGAGTTTGTTCTGCTGCTTCAGAGAGCTACAGCACACCTCCCTAGATAACGCAGTGTAATTTAGGCCAATAGCCCTTAGGAAACCAAGAGCCATCTGTACAAGCCCCAATTTAACAAAGTATAGGTACTTTAAATGAGGTAGGTGTCCATGGGTTATCCCTCTGAAGCCATTCACTGCTCAGCTGGAACTTACTGGCTGTATTCAGCCCTCCAGTCAATTAGCTGAGCCCCTGCCTTCTCTCCCAGTTCTCTGTGGTCTGTCTCTCTTCACATTTGGGTGATTTCACTACAAACATGACAGCCGTACTGCTCAGACCAGAGGTCCAATGTCTGGCTCGGACAGTGGCCAAACAGTAGCAGATGTTTAGAGATGAACAGAAGGACAGGGCAAGCGTAAAGGGATACATTCCCGCTATCCTCTCCTGGCCTCCGACAATCTGCAGCTCAGTTGCTTGCTGAGCCAGAAGTGGTGTCTTTGTATTTATTCATATTTTTCTGCTGTGAGTTTGTCTAACGACTTTTTGAACCCACAATTTTTATCATGCACAGCTTCCCATGGCAATGAGTTCCACTGCCTTGCTGTGCTCTGTGTGAGAAAGCATCTCCTTTTGCTTGTCTGGAAAATGTCACCTTCTCCCCCTACAGTCTTGTAGTGGGGAAACCAGAGAATCAGCATTGCCTGTTCTTTTCTCGTGCCCACTCTTGCTTACGTATAGCCCTGGCACAGCAATACATCCAGGGAGTATGGAGCCTCCTGCGTTTGTTTAAGTAGACTGTCCAGGGCATGTACTAGATACAGTTCTGAAAAATAACTTTTCATTAAGATCTGAGGCATACCCAGACAAAGAGGCCAGACACCACGGCTTCAGGAGCTGAAATTAATCTTGCTTAACGCCATGCTAATTTTTCACAAAGATGACAAAGCATCCAATCTTGAGAGTGGGCACTGGATGCTCTGCAAAAGGGAAAAATGCCCTTTGTGCCTTGTGGGTTCTGTGGACCCATCCTATGTAAAATAATGCAAAAATATGACAGAGGAACGAGCCCCGAATCTCAACACCACCCATATCTCAAGTGGGCTCTTTCTGGTATGAAGGCCTGCACAAGGCTGACAGAACATCACTTTATAAAAGAGGGGGATGGAGTTTCAAAACTGAAGATCCCAAGACACCTTTTACTGATTCTTTTAAGATGACTTTATATCTTTGTTTCAAGGATCTCAGAGAATTTCACAAAGTGTAAGACTGCTTCAGAGTACTAACAGAAGCTGCCAGACTCGCTTCAGAAGAACTAGGAAAAGAGGGAGAAATTTCCAGAGGCTCTAATTGCATTTAGGCACTTTATTCCTGTTCAAAAGCCAATGGGGGTGACTGCTGACTTCCAAATTTACTGGTTTTACTAGGCAGTTTTATTCAGATCTTCTTGAAACATCCTTGTCGTTTCTAAACCAGAAAGCATACTTCTGCTTAGTCCCAGTTGAACCTTGGCCACACTTTTCCTTTGTGGAAGTGAATTTTCTGAAATTAGGGGAGTCTCTGTGTGGACTAGTACTTGGATGAAAAAATTTAAGGTCCTGCCTGTATTGTAGCAGTTGCATTGCAGGGAGAAATGAGCAAGTCTCCTGGTAAAGTTGAAACATGGGTCGGAGTTCAGAAGAGGCAGAGTCACATTTTAACTCTTTTCCTACATGTCTACAGTTCCCTTGGGCATTAAATGTACCACCAGGAGCTTATCTTCATGGTGTAACTCATCTTTATCCTACCGTGTGCATGGACATGTGAAGAGAAGGGGACAGCTCCATAGGAAGCAGGAAGTCAAGTAGATGCTGTGCAGCTCAGAAATTATGTAGGGAATTTGAAAAGTTTGCTCTACTTAGCTAGTTTGGAATTTGGTCAGGACATTGAGGCTACCATTCTCACACTGTCCCTGAGATAGTTGTTTGGGAAATGCCAATGTTTAGGGCAACATTTTTCACCTGGAAGATACAGAGAATGCAAGGTACTTTCCTTCTAGTGTAGAAGTGTTCCACGCTGTCCTCTGAATAAAAGTAGGTCTTCACTTTCCATCAGATCAACAGCACTTTTTCTTTTTTTCTTTTTTTTTAAAGTAAAATGTTTATTTCTCATCACAAACTTTAATTTTTGAACTCAAAGAATAATCCCTCTCACATGCTGAATTTAATTTAACCTTCTCAGGAGGACTGGGCTTTCCTGTTCAGTAACCACAGAAAACATTCTTCTCCATTGGTCAGAGTTGAAACTAATAGCCCTGGCATGTTTGCTTATCTCTTATCTCTGGGGTTAGATCTCTGCTGTCAACTTGTTATCTGGCTGCTGTTACTGCTCACTCAGTTGTGCAGGGATGTCAGTTCCATTAATAACCTGAGCACCGTGCAAACAGGTAGTGGAAAACAGGTGAAGGGAGAGGAAACTGTATTTAACCCTGATCTCACAGCTGTCATTTTTCAGACTCTGTCACGACTCCATAAGGCCAGAATGAGTGTGCGACATCAAAACACTTGTGACAAATCTCATGCTTGAAGTAGGAGGGAGACAGATGGATGGACACACCTGCAAATGCTCAGGGACTGGGGTGATCTGAAGCTTTTGTGGCAGAAATGCAACATGAAAGCGTTGGTATGCTCAAAGACAGATTAATTCTTCTAAAGGGCAGGAAGTCCGCTACCACCACTGGAAGTCTTGGACAGTTTCAACTTTAACGTTCATTATCTTTGTTGTTTTACCAAGTAAAACTACCTTCTGTAGAGGAAAAGTCACAAAGACATTATAGTTCCCCAGCTCAACCGTAACAGGTATTGAGGTATGGGAGACCCATTCTCTGCATGGAGGAGGAGTCTACAAGGGTGTGCTCAGGTATCTGCTTGGTATTCCCTCTTTATTTCCAATGAATGTGCATTTCTTGGCTGTGGTATTCTCCATGTCCTGCATATGCCTGCCTCAGCCACTGAGAGGAAAGCTGCCTGCTCGCTGCAAGCAGGCAGGAAGCAGGGCAAGGCAGGGCCGTGGGCTGGGGCTCCAGCATGGACCCTCAGCCTCAGGCACCAAGCTGTCCAGGACCAGGAGCCTTAGCAGCACATTAACTTGCTCAGGTATTGTACTAGTCAAGGAGGTCTGAAACAAAGTTGTGAAATATTTAAATGGCTTCAGGTACTGGTATTACTTTTATTACTTACAGGTTTACTTTTAGAGGAGCTTTACCATGAGGAGGTCATCAGACTCAGGTATTTGCTCCTTTAGTGGCCTTTCAGAAGCCAGGACGTTGTGCCTAAGAATAAAGGCTTCCTCAGCTGCCCTCCTTCGTGAGGGAGCTGTGAGGTGTCTTGTGTTCAGTTTTCTGGGTAAGTGGTGAGTTCCATCAATGTGAAAATAAATACATATATATAATTTATTTTAAAATATGTCAAGATTTGGAATAGAGAGGGATTTGGTCTTGAGTAGAAAGTAGAGCATTTCCTGAATATGGTTTTCTGTATTCTGCAGCCTGTGTTTTTGTCTATGTATGCATCTGCTTTCCCCCTATGTACTATAAGGCATGGACAACTGATAAGGACGTGCTTACTGGTACGCTGCTGGTCGGGGTCCCCATTCAAGCAAAAGGAATTTCCCCCTAGAGAGAAAACCTGCAAGTCCTGAGCCAAGTAATGGTTGTGTTTAGGTCCTATTTTAGTTTTAGAGCAGTGTAAGAATGAGTTTCTGCCATGTCTGGTCTCAGATGTATCTAGACAGTCTGATGCTCACTTGTGGCTAGAAATGGAAAAAGAATTTGTCACATTCTATTCATTAAAAGAAAAAAGAAGTTGCTCTGCAACCTTTGCTTAAGCAAAGGTAACCTTGAAAATGTTAAATGAATATAAACTGATGCAAGCAGAGGCTAAGGTCAGAAGCTGTCCCTCTCTGGAACAGGTTATTCAGAGTTTTGCACAAAACTGCCAAAAGAAACGCTGTAGTAACTCAGCTGTGATGGGGAGAGATCTTCCTTGCCCTTCCCCGGTCCCTGAGGCTGCCCCTCTCACAGAGTGTTACAGTGTTCAGTACTGGAGATTTCTTCAGCACACCAGGATTTTTGGGTCCTTGGGGACTTTTATTTCATCAGCGCAGTGGTTTTTGTTAAACCTGCTAGCTGCACTAAGCCAGAGCTAAAACAAAAACAGCAGAAAAGATCTGGCAGCAAGGTGGGTGTGCTTCTAGCCAGAGGTGGCATGACAGTGGGAGTATGGGTTGACTGATGAGGAGCTCTAGCAATGAGCAGTGAAATGAGTCCAGGAAGGAGTTTTGACAAAAAATGCAACATAATAATTTCTGCAGCTCACTAGCATGCCAAAGGCTGGTCAAAGGTGTTTTTTTCTTTGTGTCATTGCAAATCCTTAGGATTCTGGTGCAAAATTTATTGGGTAAGGATATCTAGCATAATTGCAAAAGACAGACGAAGAGAATTTTGAGTTGTGGGGGGTTTTTGTTTGGTTGTTTGGGGTTTTTTTTGGTTTTGTTTTTTGTTTTGAGAGACAATTGTATTGGAAAACATAGAGCATTACCTGAAAATAAAGGCATGAGGAAGTACAGTCTTCTAAAGTGCTAAGGATATGTCTAAGCTTAACTCAGGTTAAGCATGAGCTATTAGAGCTGTGTCAAAGGCAGCTTAGCAGCATATACCATGGGGCATATATATACCAGCACGATACTAATGATGGTCTGTGCCTTCAGACCACAACACTTGCTTCTGGTTTGTTTGAAGTGCAGCTGGAGGAGCACCTAGCTGTCTGCACACACCCCAGCGTAATCATGCCCTAAGTGATCCACACGTGTGTAGAGCGGAATGCAGTGCAGAAATCCCCATGCTGGAGTGGACTTGTCGCTGCTGGTGTGGTGACATGATGCCATAACTGGACCTAGTACAGGCTGAGTCAGTTTGCATATGTGTGCACCATCCTTTCTTCTGGTCTGCAGGCCTGATCCCAGCTCCACTGAGAACCCAGAGGCCCTTAAAACTGACTGAGGAGCTTTGGACAGTGATGGTTAGATGTTAAATACATCTTTTGCCAGGTACTCAGTTGTGCTGGTCTGCTGTATAAGTGCATTTATGTATCGTAAAAATCACAGAGGAAGATATTTTCTCGGTGCCATTAAGAAATGTATTTAATTTACAGAGCTGTGGTTTTGCTCATGAAAGACAGCATTTATGTCTGTCATATATAACATTCTATGTATAAAATAATGGAATTGTGATAACTGTCATACAGAGATTACAAATGGAAAATGGAATTAAAATAAAATGGACAAAGGAATTCTTTTTCTTAGCAAAATTAAGGTGTTGCTGGCAGCAGAATGAATTTGGAACAAGGCTGGTAGGAGAATATATGAGAAGGTCTATTATTTTTACTGCTGCATTAAACTAAGGAGTTATGCTTGTGAAAATATTACAGTGAATTTGTATTTTTATATAAGTAAGACCGTTTCAGGTTTTCTGTGATTTAGTTCAGTTCTATTGCTAAAAAAAAAAATTAATGCAGGATTAGTTTAAACTGAAAAATTAATTCCAGTGAAATTACCGTCACAGTGCTCGAACTGATGACTGAATCTTTGTCTTCCAGAGAGCCAGAAGCAAAAGGGATTTAGGACAGGAAAAAGTGGCACTAATATACATTGTTGCTTTTTCTGACTCTCTTCTGTGCATGGCAGTCCTACTAAACCTTTAGGTGCTTGCAACTTTATGGTTAGTAATAATAATATTGTCTTGATAGCTAATGGATATTAAGACTGAATATATAATCTCACTTAACAGTTTGCTTAGAAAATTTTTTGTCCCTTTTCCCCCTCCTTTTCCTAGGAAGGTAATGTATGGTATGGTCCCTTTATAAGTGTACTACATAATATTTTCTTGTCGGGAAGTTTTGTTTGGGTGAGGGTTTGGTTTCAAAAGATCATTGAGAGAAAGGGGTAAACTAACGTAACACAAAATCTGTTTGCTGTTCCTTCTCCACTTTCCCACATTGTGTTCCCAGCACTTGTCTTGTCTTGTGCTAATTCCAACACTCGCTGGGTCTCTCCATGTAGTGAGTGATTCAGCTCACTGATCTGGCAGGAAATTATCTGGGGAAAAACTTGGCTAGATTTCTGCTATGTTAGTGAGCTAACCAATTTCCCAGAAAGATGTGGCAAGGAGCTGAGGCAGCTCGTGGAGGCTGTGGGTGCAGGCAGCATGGGCAGAAGTATGGACAGAGATGGGAGAAGAGCGAGGACTAGGACTTTTTTTTTTTCATTTGGCAGCACAAAGCTGTTAAATGGACTCAGCTACTTTTGAAACCACAGTGTGTATTTAACTGACAACAATTTTGTGTACTTCATGGGTGTGATTATTCACATAAGTCACTTGATTTTTTTTCTTTTTTTTTTTTTTAAACCCCTGGGCTCAAGCTATTACGAGAATGGATCAATAGCTGTATTTGCCATCTTCATAGTTGATTAATGTAGAACATTCAAAACAATTATTGAAATATGGAGAGGAAGGTTATGGTGCAATGTGAGGTGGTGGTATGTGAAATATTATTAAATGAAACACTACCTCTGAAAAGTCTTGAAAAGTCTACACAGTTGTATTGTTGTGATATGTAAATATAAGAGAAAAGTTAAAGCCAAAGTTTAAAAATAAATAGTTGGATGATTAGCTATAGTCTGGCGTACGGATTATAGCCAGTTCACTGCAGATCAAGTAGTCTTAAAAATTATCATTTCAGGCCAAGTGTTCATGTTTGAGTTGCCACTGCACTTTTGATTGAAGCTGATGATGTGCAAATCCCTGACATTTTGTGAGGCCCCTGCATAGGAAATAAAATACATCATTAAGGTGGGCCCAGTCCATCTCCCACTCAAGTCAGTGGGTCAGTTCCTACTGATACCTGTAGGACTGGGCTTTAGCCCTGTGATGGAACTTTTCTGTGTTTTGCCAAGATCACTCTATTTTCCTAGTTCTTCTATACGTAAAACCTAAATAGATGCAGTGATATTTATGCAGCAATTTTACCAGATGGCTCTTGAATCATCTTTTTTCAATGAAAAATGAAAAGACCAGACACGTAAATAAAGGCTGAATTAATCTTTGTAATTAAATGGAACATTACTTCGCCGTGAATGATTTTAGCTTTCAGAATGTATTTCATGCTAATTTTTCAGTGAACTGTAATTGTATTAATTTTTTATATTTTTAGAAGCTCAAAAATGATCTTCACAAAGTTATTGTGAGTCAAGTTGTTATACAGAAGATCTGTGTCAGACTCATAAAACTTTGTCAGGGGTGAGATATATGTTTTGGTGGTTTTTTGTTTTGTTTTTTTTTACAGTAAGAACAATATGTCAGTACTTGGTGTTGCTAGCAGGCCTACAAAATATCCAAATCATACTCTGATGGGCAAAAAAGTTTCTCAGAAAGCTCACATGCCAAGTTTGGTTGCCAAGCGAGAATTTGTCTAGACTGGAAACTGGGATGCTTTGTAGCATGGAAACACATGTATGCAGTCCCACGTTGGCAAGTTGTTAAGTCAAGAGTGAAAGGTCATTTATTATTTTGTCTCTGTAGTAAACTGAGTTGCAATGCTCTCATCGTGACAGAAAGACACACTGATGATAAAATCCTGACTGTGTTGAAGTCAATGGGGAAACTTCCTTGCATAATCAGCGGAAGAGGGAGTAGTCCCACTCCTGGTCTTCTGCCTCGGAGCCTGCTCTCTGGCTGCTGGGATAGAAAACAGTCATCATGATTTTAAAGCATGCTGCTGCTCTGCACTACCCCCTGCAAGAGCCTCTCGCTTTCAATGGCAGGATTGGAAGCCTGCGGAGAGGAGTTTTCTTAATTTACGTGACAGCCTAAGGCAGGCTGAGTACTTAAGGATAGCTAGGGGAAATACCCCATTGCCCCTTTTCTTCCTGTATATGTGGTTATTTAATATGCAAACTAGAGATAGGAATTAAATGAGCCTTTAAACCATAAAAAGTTGTGCATGGTGCGTTTACGGCGGATTCATGTGCAATTACCACATGGTTGGTTCCTGTACATTTGTCACATTTCATTTGCTTTCCCCCATGTGTGTGTATGCCTCCTGGAAGGCTGGTCTCTTAAACATAATTTTCATCTTATCAAGGGGAAAATACTGACTTCATTATCAAAGAGCGAGCCAGTTGTAGAAGAGTTTTCCACTTTCTTGTGCTGTATGAATAAGGAGTCTTTGAACTTCTGTTAAATATTACTCAAGCGAACAGAAAAGATAGCCAAGGAAGCAAGAGACTTCCAACATGCAAATTTAGAAACCTACTCTTAATACAATGCTTTTTAACTTGTCTGTTGTGTAAATAAATTGGGCTGTGTGCTGGTGTTGTGGTTTAACCCGGCAGGCAGCTAAACACCACACAGCCGTTCACTCACTCCCCCCGCAGTGGGATGGGGGAGAGAATAGGAAAAAAGGTAAAACTCGTGGGTTGAGATAAAGACAATTTAATAGGACAGAGAAGGAAGGGAAAATAACAATAATGAGAAAAGAATATACAAAACAAGTGATGCACAATGCAATCGCTCACCACCCACTCACCGATGCCCAGCCAGTTGCCGAGCAGCAGCTGTGCGCCCCAGCCAACTCCCCCCCAGTTTTTTTGTTCAGCATGACATCATATGGTATTTGTCAAGTTTTGGAACAGGCTGCCCAGGGAAGTGGTCAAGTCACCATCCCTGGAGGTATTTAAAAGATGGGTTGATGAGGCGCTTAGGGACATGGTTTAGTAGTGGAGAGGTACGGTTGGACTTGATGATCTTAAAGGTCTTTTCCAACCAAATGATTCTATGATTCTGTGGTATGGAATACCCCTTTAGCCACTTTGGGTCATCTGTCCTGGCTGTGTCCCCTCCCAGCCTCTTGTGCACCTCCAGCCTCCTCGCTGGCAGGGCAGTATGAGAAGTTGAAAAGTCCTTGACGTAGTGTAAGCACTGCTCAGCAACAACTAAAACATCAGTGTGTTATCAAAATTATTCTCATCCTAAATCCAAAGCACGGCACTATACCAGCTACTAGGAAGAAAATTAACTCTATCCCAGCTGAAACCAGGACAGCTGGGCTCAGCTGAACAGGCTTGGACCTGATGCAAAGGCTCTGGGAGGAATTCCAGTTGGAGGGATTCCCAAGGACTTCAGAGGACTTTCTACTATGTCCTCTCATGGGTTTTGCTTTGGCTATAAGAAACAGTCCCCTCCACCAGGTGCCATGTGTCCTTCACTGTTGGTATCAGGCAACTTACTGGTGTGCCACAGCCTTCTGGCCTGCCACCCATGCTTCCTGCCCTAAGTGCCTGCATGGGCTGTATGGGCCTGGACTTCATCCCAGGCTGGAGTCAGGATGTTGGAGGCAGCCGTTCAAAAAGAGAGATGCACTTTGTCCTTCAGATCAAGCAAGCTTATTCCTCTGTTCCTCCCACACCAGCATGTGCTACACGGTGGAGATAAGGTGGCCCTGGGCCACTAGCTTGGTACAATCTCAGGGGAGCATGGCACATCTCTAAATTTTTGGCCACATCATACATATCACTAGGACCAATTTGAGACACATTCCTTTTCTGGGAGAAGCTGTATAGCGAGACGTGGATTGCATATGACAACCTCGTACCAGTTTGCTCTACATCAGCTCTTGCTCTAGATGTTCTCAAAAAGGCTCCTGAAGGATGATGTTCATTTGTGATTTTAGATGGTCCAGAAGCTTTGTAACAGTGTTCAAGCATGTACCTACGTTTTCTAATAACAAATTAATTTGGTGGTGTAGTAACAAAGTGTGTACTTTTCTGAATCTGTTATCTTACATGGCTGACGGAACATTTAAGAAGGCATTGGAATTACAGTGGTAATGAGGTCTACACAGTGCTAGTAAGGTCTACCTTAGAGTTTAGTCATTACAGAGTATACAGCTGTGTGTCTTGCTCAGGCTTCTAAACCACATATATTGTGGCAAAATCTTCTAAGTAACAGATGCAATAAAGTAACATGTTTCCCATATACATATACATATATCTCTTACAAAATAGAGACAGCTTTAGCCATTGATAAAACATCAAAGTACTAGGAGCAGCATTACCTTTTAGGTTTACTTTCAAACTCTGAGACAAACCCTGTTATTTACTAGGATTTTATACAGGCTTTATAACAAATCATCTCAGTAGTGCCTGACCACTTTTTCCTTGTGCATGGAAATCTTAAGCTCACATCAATTGTCAAAGACAAAAAGCAAGAGTATGTGTGACCTGACAAGCGAGCCCAGCTCTCCTGAGGTAGTCTGGTTGGGAGAACTCTTCCCATCTTCCTTTTCTAATGCAGCAGGACCATGAAAAGACTAAAGGATTTAAGTGTCACTAAAATATAAAATCAATGTTAAATATTAATTATATGATTATCTATGACATTATAAGATTATATATGATATTTAGGTCAACCTACATCAGACCTACTGTTAAGGAGCCTGGAGGAATCATCCTCATCCTTGGAGATGTTTGATTAAGGAATGGGGTCTAAAAGGGCAGAAACTTGGCAGTTCCAAGCTGCTGCTCTCAGTGGGCTGCTGTGGAAAAAGAGACCTATGTGGCAGATATGTGTTTCAATGAGGGTGGTGACACACTGGAACAGGTTGCCCAGAGAGGTGGTAGATGCCCCATCCCTGGAAACATTCAAGGTCAGGTTGGACGGGGCTCTGAGCAACCTGAGCTAGATCTCCCTGCTCATTGCAGGGGGGTTGGACTAGATGACCTTTAAAAGTCCCTTCCAACCCAAACTATTCTATGATTCTATATTCCACAAAGACCCCAAAATGTCCATGAGGTGGAGATAGACATATTGTGGTCACAACCAGACAACTAGCACCACGGGTTTGAGGGTAGGTCCCGTCTCTGTTTCTTTCAGCAAAGAAGTGCTGCCAGATCTAGGCTGGCTTCATATTCCTCTGCTTTTGCAGCCAGTGAGGTGCGAATTTATTTGCTTTTATTTGGAAGGCATTCTAGAAATTGAGTTTTTTTAAAGGATATAATATAGCTCAAAGCCAAAACTGTTCTTTTATGTACCAAAACATGATCAACAATTTTTGATTGACATTGTACTGGCTAAATCATTGGTGAAATGACAGTGTACTTGACACAGTTAATCCTTACTTTTTTTTTTAAAAGCCACTGTTGATTTTTTGCAAGTTGCACTATAAATTGTTTCGAAAGAGTTTACTCTTCATCATGCAAGATAGTTTTTAAATTAAATCTGTTTAATCAAAATGCTAAGGGGCTCAATTAAGTAGATTCAACACAGAGGCTACTATGAGTGATTCAGATGGTTACTCTGGAACACATGCAGAACATTCAAGATTCACCTAACTTGTTTGAGCAGCTGACTTAGTAAAAACTAAAACTGATGAGTTTTGTACTTTGCATTTTCAAGACTAGTATAACAACTAGGATTGAAACATTTGAAATGGAAAACAGAAATTTTCCAGTTTCTTGCAAAGTTCAGTCAGCTGGACCTGGCGACACCACTGGGAAAAAAAATAGACACTTTTGATTATATACAAACTTGCAGATGAATTGTGCTCCCACCGCCCCCTGCTTTTTATCCCCCCCCAGGCATTTAAAACGTCTTCAAAGGCTGCTCTACCTTCTGGGAAAATGTGAAAACATTCTGTTGAGAGTTAATTTGGCTCATTTCATATTTCCTGTTCAGCATTTGTCTTCCATTGTTCTTTTTATCACTAGGGATATTTGCATGACAATGGGATCTTTCTTGCTTGAGAGTTCATCTGCTCCTGCTGCTAATTTCCTACCTGAAGTTGTAATCTTCTGTTTGTGACATCTTAATTATCTCAACCGCAACTAATTGTGATGTCACAAATGGAGGATTATGACTTTGGGTTGGAAATGAGATTGAGAAATTGAAGGAGTTTGAAGAAGCAGAGAGGCTTTTCTTCTTGAAAAATAAAAGAGGAGACAAAATAATTTTGGTTAAAGGGAGGCAGTCCTCCATCAGCTTCCTTCTTATAGTCGTGAAACAGATGTTTCTAATTCTTGCGGTCATAGGAGGCCCTGTTGTATTGAGACACTGTGGAGGGGAAGAAGGGGGCAAGGATTTCATTGTGGAGGAAGGGGAATCTTCCCCTGAACAGCCACCCCATGCAGCAAGAGGGAAGTAGAAGTCAGTGGGCCCCCAGAGAGGTCCATGCTCTGCTTGCAGAGAGCAGAATGCAGGGTTGGTATGGCTGCAGGTGGTTAAAGGTCAATCCATTTATTGCATTTCATATCTTGCAATATTCACTTGGATTTAGACATTTGAGTTTGAAGAACAAATTTCCAGGAGAGCGTTTTTCAAGGGGTGGTGGGAATTCCAAAGACTTAAGGAGAAATTATGGTCAGCATCCCGAAAACATACAAAGTGAAAGCTTTGTGCTACCCTAGTCCATCATGGCTTTAATTTGTTCTATGGACTTGCTATATTCCACTTCTTGATAATGTCGCTTTATCCTTTTGTATCCTTCTGCTTGTCTTCTGGAAACACGTTGTTTCCACAGAGATTCTGGGTGGCTGGGCGGCCTGCTGGTGTTTTTGTGAGGACATTACTAAGGCTGTTTATATACTTACGCCATGATTTACAAAGTGGGAATACTCATCTGCAGCTGCTATCACTTCACACCAGAGTGTTTACACAGATTGTGCATAAACACTGGGACCAAGTCATGACTGAAAGAGGAAAAACCCCAAAGTTAATGAAAAGTGAAGTTTCTTACTTTAACACCTTTCCTGACATTAGGGAAAGTGCAAAGACTACACAGTAGGGGGATGAAAGTGGAGAATGAAACAAAGATTAGCCATGTGGTTTTAGGAAAGTACAGTGTCCTTCAGAGAAGTGTGCACCCATCCTCAGGTCTAAATGGAAGTGACTGTCGGTGGAAATACGCCAGTCTGCACTTGTTGGGACCCAGGTTCATCTGTATCTGTGTATCAAATCTATTTTAACAGTTGGATGTATACCAGCTACTGCGCCATAGTGAAACAGGCCATTTCCTGCCGTCTTTTGGAAAACGTTGTAAAAACAGGCATTTGACCATCTGATAAACACAAAAACCGGTAGGGAAAATCAGCTGTTAAGATTTTGCACTCAAACACATTGCTGTAAGTCTGCAAAAGCTCTGCAGGTGACAACAGACCCACTGTGATAATCTGACAACAGAACCTGGACCCTCCACGTTGTGATGCGAAGCTCATCTGTGACACCAAGTTTACCTTGTAAGCAAGTTGGTTTGAAGTTAAATTAGGATGCCTTCAGGGAAGCATAATAATACAAAGTGGAAATAGAATAAGAAAAAAAGCGCCATATGCTGAGAAATGGTTATATCTGCCAACACTTTTTTTTTCTTTTTTTCTTTTTCAAAGGCAAAAGCAGTTATGGCAAAAGTGGGTTACCCTCAGTTTATAATGAATGACACATATATTAATGAAGACATCAAAACGGTAAGTGTCAGACTTGCAGCTTTTTTCTTTTACATATTGCAGCCATTCTTTGCTCTGTTTTGCTGCTGCTGAAAATCAAAGCTCTTCTTTTGTTTGGCATGCATCTAGAGTTTTGCTTGCCTGGTTATTTTTAGACGTTGAATTAAGTATGCTAGTTCTCATGTCTAAATTTTCAATGATGGTGTGTCTAAGCGAGATGACCACGAGGCCTGCTGGGAGTAAAATTTGCCTGGGAACAAAGAACCTTCCCACTATTAAACATTTTAAAGGTTAAATATACGCTGGCATAAATTTTGCACTTGGCTATAAAAATGAAACAAAACAAAAAAACCCCCATTTCTCCTCAAATAAGGGTCTTCAAAAATACTAGTGCATTTTTCCTCAGAATATCACAATTTATGGTGCCCTATATAGGCTCTCCCCACCTCTCCAGGCTATGAATTTATTTATGCTTGCTGGTTACAATCGTGCCAAGAGTTCCTAACCAACGTATATACCTACCATGCTGGCTGCTGGACAAGGATACTGTGGGCGGGACTCCTTCCTGACCCCGCATCTGCTCAGCCTAACTAAGGCAGGAAGGCAGATGATGAAGATAATATATTTTACCATTTTCCAAAGGGGTAACTGTTGCATGCATGCGATGAATTGTATTACTGAAAATCGCAGGCAAAGTAGAATCACAAAATCAATCCTGAACTGGTAAAATACAAGAGTGATAGTCATCTTTGCCAGAGAATGTGAAAGAACACTAAAAGAGGCATAATTTATTGAGAAAACTTTGAAGAACCAACTCTACAAGCCTCGTCCTTGTTTCTGAAAAGAGTAGGGTGAGATGGTGCTGTGAAGGCAGTGTAATGAGACGGAGGATGTGACCAAATTACCACTCCATATATGGAATTATTTGCCCAGATAAGCGGTAATGTCTAGCGAAAAACACTTGTTAATCATGGTTGCAAAACCATAGTTTAAATCTGAAGTATAACTTCCTCACAAGTCATAAAATTGCTTGAAACTGGTGACAGGGATATCAGCTGGATTTATAAAATATTAACATCCCTTTTTCTTGCATGGTTAGTTTTGTGTGTGTGTCAGGGTTGCTATTAGATTTGGAGGCTTATAGAAGCATGGAGCCTCATGTCTGTAAGCATTTAATGCAAGAAACAATAAGAAAGCACTGGCAGAACCCTTGGAGGGCACAGAGTATGAAGTATTTGTATTAAAGTGCAAAACAAACTGAAAAATGGGGCTTTGTTACATTTTTGAAAGTGGTTTTAAAATGCACTTTTAAAAATAAAAGTAGACCTACTTCCTTATGGAAAAGACACTACCTGGATAACAGCCTTAGAAACATGCAGTCTGCAATTCATCGTTGGATACTTCTGATTTCCTCAGCTGTTCTCTGCACAGGGGAGAGCTTTTCCAATGTTCCAGTCCCTTACGTTGATCTGTTCAGCCACTGTTTTTTAACTAAGCTCACAAAATATTTATTCTTCCTACCAAGTGTGAAAATTTTACTTGCTTTGATAATCGCTAAAAAATTAGGTGATTATTTTGTTTAAAATAAAAGTTCTGATTGGTTTATGTGAGCTTTTGTTTCCTTAGACATGGTTTAAAAATGTCTGTGCTTTATCTCTACAGCTGAAATTTACAGAAAGTGACTATTTTGGCAATGTGTTGCAAACTCGCAAACATGCAGCCCAATCTGATTTCTACTGGCTTAGAAAAGAAGTTCCAAAAACAGAGTGAGTAGACAAAAGGCAAATTTACATCATCTTCTGATGATATTTTAATTTATATTATTTAATTTGTACAATTTATGTTTTAATAGAATTACATACAAAGCAGCATATGATACAAAAAGCCTATGGGCAAATCCCCTAGTTTTTCAGAAACTCCTGTGGATATTTTTTTTTGTAAGCTCTAGGTATTCCCTGCACAGTAGTCATATGCTTGCAGCTTAAACTTAATTTAATGAAAAAAGGGGTAATTGAATCTCAATTAAAAATGGATTATGTCTCTTGGTCACAGTTAGAATTTGGAATGGTACAGCAGGGATTTATGAAATAAATTTTCTAAGAACGGAACCATCAGCAAGAGATAATATTATTATTAGTAATAACAATCAGCATTGTTAGTTACCTGCTGTTGATAGCAATGATATGGAATAAAACATAATTTAATTTACATATGTTATTTTTGTTTATTTGTAAACATGAGAGTGCAGATTGTGTCACATACTGTCATAAAATACATGAGAGAATCAGTCTCTTTTCTTACTGGTGGGTAATCAGATCCTTAAAATGCAAATTAAAACCTAAACAGAACTTAATTAGTCTAATCATGCTACTTAAAAATGACTCCTTCTACACAGAGACTCTGAAATTGGTGGTGCTGCTTAGCTCCTGTGGTGGTA
Source organism: Balaeniceps rex (assembly GCA_013401315.1). Classification (NCBI taxonomy): domain Eukaryota; kingdom Metazoa; phylum Chordata; class Aves; order Pelecaniformes; family Balaenicipitidae; genus Balaeniceps; species Balaeniceps rex. The sequence continues at coordinate 11,796 of VYZW01037062.1, read as the reverse complement.
TTTCCTTAGGGCTCCAGAAAATCCTACTCAAACTGAACCATACCTTGTTTCAGGGGTGGCTCTGTGTTGTCCATGAGGCAGGACAGGCACAGGCTATTCCTGGTTAGAGTGTGTAATTTGGCCCCATATTTTTGGGGGGTTGTTTATAGCTTAATTTTAATTGTGACTTTTACCTTCTCGTCACACCTTTCTCTGACATCACAATGGTTAATCCCAGGGGATGATTTTATGGGCTTTCCTGCAGCCCTGGATGCCAGGGCTAGATGATGACAATATATTGTCTTCAGGCCAACAGTTTCCATGAGAGCAGTGAAATAACACTTGCCTCTCTGTAGCAACGGTGATCAGCAACCTCCTCCTCATGAACAGCATTGGGGCAGCACTGACGCAGACCATGTAGATTCTTGGCACAATGGGAAATCTCCCCTGTAAGGAAATTAATTGGCAGGTAATCCCTGACTGTACACCTCAAGGGCTTTAACCTGAGGACTGTCGCATGGGTATGCTTAAAAAATGCAGGTTTTACCTGATTGCCCACTACAAGATTGATCATTTTCTCATGCTTGTCTTTACCATCTTATTTCAAGGACTACTTAGCAGCGGTCCCCTCATCACCTTTGTCTTGCTTTTCTCGTCATCCCACAGGGCACATTCTGGCCCGGGGGACCCCGGTTTGTTTTTTCAGTCTCTTTCCTTTGTCAGCAGAGCTATATGCTCTGCCTTCTGCAGAGCTGGGGGTAACCCCCACCTGAGCCCTCAGTCGTAATTATTCCTGCTGGGCGATTATTCTGCCTTTGCACCTGCTCAGCAATAGAAAAGGAATCTGAAAGTGGTGTCACACTGTCCACTTTTGCTGTGTCTGCAGAGGGGTACCAAGGCACAGAGAGTCATTGGCACCTCCAGTAATTTTTTTACATTTACTATAATAAATCAATAACTCCCACCCACCAGTCTAAGGCATGTCAAATCTGGCCCTAAAAATATCAGCACTTGCCACATTTTAACTATCGGACTCTACTGCTTTCTGATGCATTTACTTCTATTTTTTCTTTCTTTCTTTCTCTTCTTTTTTCTGTTTTTGCTTTTTTAATCTTTTAAATTTCATAGAACTTGGTCTACACTGAAGCTTGGCACTGTGTTAATAGAGAATTACCCTTGGGGTTTTGTTTCTGTTTGCTTCGTTTCTTCTTTTCCCTAGTTCAGTAGCTTTTAGTATAATATTTATATTTAGAGATAGATATTATAAGATGGTCCAAGTTGTGGACTGATAAATGAGAAAACGAGTGTTTGAGTAAATAAGTTACCATCTAGTAAAGTAATATTAACCCCAAAAGGTAAAACACTATATTCATTTAGCAGACAGTCCAGATTTCTCAGCAGTATTATTCCAAACTGGACTCACTTTCCTCAGCATAGCCAACTAAATGGAAAATCAAAATGATGGTTCACTCAAAGCACCAGGGAAACACCATCATGGTGTTTCAGAGGACAGACAGAGGATCTGGGAGGTACAAGACAAAGGAGTTTGATAAAGCAGGGGGGAATGTGGATATCAAATTGGAAATTCAACAGTTTTGTAATCTAAAAAGAGGAAAAAAAATCCCCCAAAGCAGGAGTAATTATCAAAATTCTTTGTCCTCTGTTCTGCTCCCTCCCTCCCTAGCAGTTATCTGCCTTACAGGAAAAAGGAGCATGGAGGCAGTCAGGCGAGGCATTGCTCAGGGCATGGATGGGGGGATGTACCCAGCCCAACCGGTACCAAGAAGCTGTGACAAGGCATCAGGGTGCTGGAGCCGCCTGCTCTGCCGGTCCCGGGACCAGGCTCCCCCGTGGGCATCACAGCTGCAGGAGGTGCAACTTGCTGTCCTCAACACCCGCTTTGGATGCCAGCTGTGATCCTAACAGCTGGCTGGGGAGATGGCTGTCCTCTTCACAGATGGCTCTATCAAACAAGAGAAAAAGCGCTCATGTATCAGGAGAGAGACGTACGAAAGGGACTTGTGGCAAGAGCTGAGGAATATGATGCACGAAACAGCACAGGTTGGATCAAGAGGGCTGAATGGAGGAGGCGAGGCTGGAAGGGGGGAGTGTGGGAGGAAGGGGACCAGGCATGAAGACAATTATAAAAATCCAGGTGAGACACAACTAGAGCAGAGGGAGGTGAAAGGCAGGGCATGGGGAAGTGATGGCCATGTGGAAGGGAGAGATAAAGGAGAATCAGGGTTTTAGTGCTGTTTGCTTATCCATTCATGGAACCATATACATTCATATATACATATATACATACACATGTGTGCATATATGTGTATGCATATATAAACACATACTCACACCTTTTTAACAGTGATTGAATCTATCCTTCTTAATGCTGATATCATACTTGCAAATAGCAGGGGATCAGAGGACTTCTTGGGCATACCACTTCATTATTATTAATCTTTCTCCTTTGAAGTCATGACATCTCCTCTAAGATTTTTAGACCTGGCTAAATCTTTCTTCACTTTTCACCCAACTTTCAGTACTGGAGAAGTAGGCATCTAGTAGCCCTATAAAAGGACACAGAAGAAGTGTGCTATGAGAAGATTCCTGGGTCTCCTCCAGGACCTATTCCATTTTCTTGAGCATACACTACTGTTTGTAAGCCTTGGCTCTTGGTTCACTGCAGGGGAGGGCAACTCTGAAAGGTGCTGGGTTGGATGCCATTGAGGACAGTGCAAAAGATCCTTCTGCAAAAAGGGAAAAGCAGCTATGAAAGACACTGGGAAGGCTGTTGTGTGTTGGAGAGATGCTGCTGGAGAGCTCAGAAATCCTGTGGGTGGACCTGCCCTGGAGAGGCTGGAAAGGAGCCTCCTGGAGCCTTTTCCTAGTCTTTGAACCTCATTTTAAGCAGTGATGTGGCACTGGAGGGTGGGCCCAGCCTTACCATCCCAGTTTCTTTCCCAGCCTCAGGAGAGACAGATGGCAGCTTGGCCTGGGAGACTAATCCTCTGTTTCTACACGGGAAAATACATAAAACAGACTAACAATGAAAAGAGGAAATACACTTTTGAAAGTCACCTTGAAGATTGCCTCCCCTTTAGAAGTTTTTCTTTACAGTCCTTTCTTGGGAAGAGATTTTCCAGATTCCAGCTTCATTAGCAACTTTGTACGGCCTTTCACTTCTAAACGGCTTAAGTACGTTATACATTCACAAGTTCATTTTCTTTACTTACATGATTTTTTTTTTAAATTCTTACTTGGGATGTCAAGCACCAAATTCTGCTCCACCTGAGTGATTTCTTCTAACTCAAACAGTTAAGGGAACAAATTGCAAATTCAGTTTGTGCTTTACAGAGAATTAAATAAATTAATACGCTTTTCCCTGTATTGTAAATGTTCCCAGTCACCCCTCTTCATGACTTGCAATGTAGCACACTATACTCTTAACTCAGAAAGGCAGATATCGCGGAAAAAAATGTACCCTAAAGAAACACAAGCCTAAGAGAGTATCTGCCCCACTTGCTACCTCAGTGCAAGTTTCAGATTTTATTTCTACAAGAGAAATCTCAAACTTACAAGTGTCAAGCCTGCAGCATTAGGTTTTGTCTGCTGCAGTAGTTGATAGGTAATGTTACAGGACATCATTCAAAGCTGTCCCTTTTTCACATGCTAATAACAAATGGAAACAGTGTAAACAATTCTAGCTTGTTTTTTTTTTTTTTAATTTAGTTTGTAATTAATAAGAGCTTAGAGTTTGTTATGCCCATCTTTTTTTTCTATCCTCCTGCTAATAGATCAAATGCACTGAAATTATAACCAGACCTAGAGCAAATGCCCAAGCAACCTGACTTCAAACAGTAATGAGAGCTATTTCTAAATTTGCTTCATCTTAATAAATAGCTGTTGCTGTTAAATTTTACAGACCTTCATATAGTAATTTTATGTGTTATTAGTTAAGGTCAGTCATTTCAAGGAGTTCACTGAAAGAGGATGACAGATGAGAGGTGAAGTTGGTCTGCTAGTCTGAATGGAAACAGTCTTGGTTATTTCTGCTCTTTTGTGGAAAATGCTTCCTAACCCTTTTTGAGAGTGGCTCAGAATGGTATGACAAAATGCTGGAGTGTAAATATGTTCCTTGCCGAGTGTCTAAACATCGAATATGAAATTCAGCACTGCTTGTCACTAGAGAACTCGTGTTCTTTCTGACTCCTTGGTATGGCTGCTAAGTCTCATCTTCCTAGCTGCTTAAAAGCATAACAAACCTCATACGGGGTCATTCTTGAGGCCTCGTTATAAAAGAGTGACTTAGAAAGAACTTAGTTCAGTTTTACAGTGAGAAACTCAAGGCTGAGTTTCTACCAGTCTTTGGCTCATACTAAGCTCAGGAAACAGGATGGGCTCTGTTATTGCAGTGGTAGATCACGAAGAAAGAAGCGGTGTCAGGATGGGGATATTGTGATGAGTCTTAGCAGCTACTCTACGAGCTACGAGTCTGTGAGTTCACAGGTATGAAAGCACGGCCAGCAGTGGCACGACGTCCTCCCTTGGTAGCTGCGGACCAAATGGCAACAGCATTTGCAGTCACTCTTGGGCAGAGTGAGGTGCTCCTGTGGTGACAAGTACATGCATCACTGGTTAGCTCCTCACCCAATAAAAATGGGTGCAAGCTTCTACTGTTAGAGATGTGTTGCTTGTCAGTGAAGAGCCCTTTAACCACTGCTTGTGGTGGTTCCTATCTTGAACTAGCTGCGGTGAGCCCCTGGGTCTGCAGCAGCAAAGAGGATGGGGAGAAGAGCAAAGCATATTAGTCTGTTTTGAAGTATCCGTTATCTGTCTCAGGCCCTTGATCCTGAGACTGGAAATGAGAGGCCCTGTAAGACACTTGCTCCGAGAAGGATTTGCAAAAAGGGAGGATTCGTTGTCCCGGAAGCCTTTTTCATGCTTAAAAGTTGCTGTTCAAGAGAATGAAAGGCCATTGTAAGTAGAACAAGCCAATAGGGTGAGGTGGAAGTCACAACGCTATGTGTCTTTGTTCAAACTTACAGTAAAAACTAAATTAAAGTGCTGAGCGTTTCAGGTGGGTCCCTTTCTGATGGGTTCTCTCTTTGTCAAAAAAGGGACAGAGTCCTCCAGAGCTACGGCTAAGCCTGGAGAGCAGGTCCCACCGCACAAGTGGCTAGCTCACATCCTTCAAAACAGTTCAGCTGATTGCTGCTGTGAACAAACATGAAATTGAAATGTAGTTAATTAAGCCCCCTAATTTTTTCTTTATGCCCTCACCATAAGAATTCTTTCTTCAATTTTCCATTATTTCACTATATTACCTCTAACATTTAATGTCTTTATTACCGAGGAAACAGAAAACACACCAGAAAACAACCTCACCTTACACCAGAAAAAAACCTCCTCCTGCTCCCCCCCTTCAGAATCTCCTAGTGAACAAAACAGGGAGAGTTATCTGTGGCAATTAGAGCCTATAATCCGATAGATGATTAAGATATTTACCTGACATCACCCTTTGCTTTCATTGGTTAGTTTTTCTCGTTGCTGCATTGTCAAATAAGCTGTTCAGCTTTGAAGATGAGAGAAGCAGATACATTTATTGATAAAAGACAGAATGCTGCCAGTCTAAAACTCTCCCCTTTGTTGCATGGTTTACATGAGGATATCAGTTGCCAGAAAAAGTCAGGATCTGCAGATAACTCATTCATTTGATGGTGCTGTTTGAAAGAAGAGATCGTGTATGTGAATGTCACTGACATCACACATTTTCCATGTTCTGATAGATCTTCCTTTGTCTTACTCTTTGTTTTGGAGCTCCTGTCTCTTCTCTTTGAAAGAAATTTTCCAGAGCAATTGCATTGCATTCATTTGGCTTTACAAAACTTCCAAGTAATGCATTGCTAGAGACATCAGGATGTTCCTGTTTGGACATTTACTGGAACTGCTTCTAATTTATTATGAATTAACCACTAATTCTCATCACCTTTATTACTTTTCTTTTATGACAGTTCTTCCTTATAAAATCATAAAGTGAAATCTTGGACTCATTGAACTCAGAGTTTCAGCTGAGGGGATTTGGATCTTGCTGACACCAGTTGAGATTTTCCACTCATATGGGTGAAACCACTGTCAATATAGATGAGCTTAGTCTAAGGAAATTAGTAAATCCTATTTGCTATTCAAATCTAGGTTTCCCTCCAGTATGTATGAGAAATCTAACTGTGAGAAGAAATGTTAATATTCCTTTTTAAATTTGTTTTGCCTTGCAAGAGGTCCATTTGTTTATGAGCACACTGATAGCCATGTTCATTGTGTAGGGTAAAGAACGTGAAGGAGTTTATTTTGAATTTATGTTCCCAGAAAGCTCCTGCCCATGTTTGGTGACATCATCCTAATTGTTCAAGCAGTTGTTCAGCAAAGCATCTGAAGCCACTTCACTTGTTTCAAAATGCTCTCCTCTAATTTCAAGAGGGAGTTCCTCCATACACGGTTGAAAGACACCGAAGAGAGTTTTCACAGCTGCTATCAGTGTTGCAGCCTCTGTTGGGTGAACTTCAGTTTGTCAGCGTGGCCAGACCTCATAAGCACAAGTCACTTAGAAATAAAACAGATTAGGTAATAGGAAGCTTAACAATCACTCCTGTTGAACATTCATTGACTGTATGCACTTAAAATAAAGCCATTAAACAATGTTCTAGAAAGTGTAGGTAGCATGTGTTGAAATGGAGAAATACTTAAACTTTAATGTATCCTACATCTTTCACATTTTTGCTTCCTTCCACTGAGCTCACTTTTTATCTTTGCTCATTCTATTCATAAAGACGTGTAAGTGTACTGACAGCCAATTTCTTTTGCTCTTACTACAGGTGGTTTACAAGTCCAACTACTGTAAATGCTTTTTATAGTGCATCTACCAACCAGATCAGTGAGTATCTGACTTCTGAGCCTCCTTATAAAGTGCCTGTTTGGGAAATGTATGTATCAAGCTTCAGATAATATCTGTACAGTTTGTGCATTTGTGACTGAAAATCAAAAGCTCAAAGCTGCTAATTCAGCTGTGAGACATTTTAATTGAGAGGATAGTTCTGGAAAAGCAAGGGCTTCCACAAATTTGAATTACTGTTGCTTAATGAGTTACCCCATGTCAGCTGAATTGCAGTGACCGCTTGTGTGTGTACTCTGTCCATTGCAAATGTTAGCTTAAATCACTTTTATTAAAGCTTGATGTTTCTGTCTTCTGTTTTCTGTAGCAAAAGCTTGTGTACACATAGCTCCATAAATATACAGTAACTCTTTAAGTGATAGCAGCTCAGTCCTCTAGTATTAATAAATATGTAGCAATAAACATGACTAGAGGAGACTGTGATATAGACCAGAAAACCTAAGAAGTGGTGTCCAGAGGGTTTGTTCAATACCTTCAAGGACAAGGAATGGTATCTGTAGTTAACTTAACTTTCTTACCTGTATAGTTTGATGACATTTTCTTGTATGTACAGTACAAGCTGGTTTGGAAGCATATGAGGTAAAAAAGCTGACTTTTTCAAAGATGTGTATGGATTTGTATGTTCATTCCCATTTGCTTTAATGGGACTTTGCATAGAAAATTTCTAACTGGCTTTAAAAGTCTATACCAGTCTTTCTGTGTACAGCAGCGTTATCTTTACCCTGGCACTTCTCTTCGCTGTTATTAGCTTTGCAAGTTAAACCAGGCTTCTTGTTCTGTGGCATCAGGGTCTGGAAGGCAGCTGCCATAACCTCTGTGGTCTCAGTCTCCAAGGACAGGTGTGTCAAAAATCACTGAGTGACTCCCCTTTTTCTCCCAAATCTCTTTTGGTGGCAGAGGGAAGTAGTTTTTGAAAGGCACAAAATCAATGTACCACACTGAAGAGGTTACAGCAGAGGACTGGTAATGTGGGTCTGCTGATATCTGTTCCTACCGATTTCTGTAAACAATTTTTGCCTTCAAACCACTCACTTAAATTCTTTTTTTGTCTAAGTGTGCTCATTTGTAAAGTGCGTGTGGTAATTAGGCAGTTCTTTTGATTAAAATTAGTTCTAGGCCTAGACCGCTCTACCTTAATTAGAAGGCTGCCATCATTAAGCAGCCACATTTTTGTTGCTCATCTGAGGGAGCACTTGAGGCAGACTTCCCTGGGCTAATCACAGCTCTGAGGTACGTGTGAAGCACGACAGCTGCTGTTCCTGCTGAACTAAGCACTGGCCACCAGTGCTGCTTCAGATGTATCGTGTGCACAGAGAGGAAGCCCAGTCAGCACAAACTGAGAACCATTGCTGTTACGTCTTCTTTGATAT
>VYZW01037059.1:6810-63929 GCA_013401315.1 Balaeniceps rex | reverse complement strand
GAATCTCCATTATGTTCCTCCATCTTTCATGCTCATTACAAAAGTACAATCAATTGGTCCACCCTTTAAAATGTGCTAATCATGAATCAATCCAACATCCTGCTGGTATAGCAGATGTTCTCAGGCCACGTTGAAGCTATAGCTTATAACTGTTAAAAAGATAGATCTTACAGAAAAAAAAACAGTAAAGTGGCCACACAGTCCAAAAGCTTCATCTAATGCAGCTTGCTGTGGCCAAAAAAGGATACCCATGAAGGTGCACAAGAACAGGAAAAAAAAATTATACCATTTTTTAATATTCTTCCAGGCTTACTGTAGTCACCTTTCTTCCAGTCCTGTTGGAAGTTTGCCATTTTCCTATGAAGATTTCAGGATTTTACAGTTGTTGAACACAGTCTCTTTCACACCCATATGATGAGGAGCAGGAATGTAGGATACTACCTTTGCTGCTGTTTAACATTATTTTGTTTAATTTGTTTTGTGCTGAGTTCACATGTCTTTAGGATGTGAGTCACTTTTGCTGTCATACTCAGTCTTCAAGCTGAAGTCTCCATTCCTCTCCCAGATAGGCTGGTCTCTCACAAGCATTTTCTGAAAGTACTGCTCCTATAAACACAGAATAATATGGCACCTTTACTTGGAGATGCTCAAGCACCAAGTAACTGGAACTCAGCCATAATGTACAAGCACTAAAGACGATTATACAAAATCAATAAAGGGACAGAAATACCTCATGTGGTTCCCACTTACCATAAATCCTTATTTTATTAAGCATTTTAGGTTTGAATACTCAGAAACAGTTAACAAGATATATAAACGTAAAATATTTCAAAATACATAAATTATTTGGCTTCATACTTTGGCTAAGTAAATTTTAGGAAACAGATATGTTAAAAGTTATTAGACAGCAGATAAAGAGTGAATATTATTTTAAAATCAAAGGATGCAATATTATTATTCTAGGTTGCAATTTCAAACTTTAGATTTTAAGAGAGGAGAGTCTGGATGCAGTTTTTTCTTCCTTGTGTAGTAAGTTATTTGAATCTATTGAAATAGATACCTCACTACGCCAAGTAGTGTTACCAAGCAATCAAAATCTGGAAGCACACAAGTGCCATTGAGGACAAAACATATAGATCACGTATTCTGAAAAGTATGTTACCCTTTTGTGTCAAAAATATTATCCAGCAACTTTGTTCCAACTGGATGTCTACCAAAAAAACAAGACAAGTTGAAAATCAGTGGAGTTAAACCCCTTGGAGAGATGTAATATTGTGAGTATAATTGAAATGTTAATAATTATGCTCATGCTGATAATTACCAAGAATAGTTTGGTATAGTAGTTACAGAGCTCACCTTTCACCTCCAGGTCTTGGATTTGATTTCTACCTGGGACTATATGAAAAGGGTTCAATTATCTCCATCTCCCTTTTAGTGGATGGATTTTCCACCCCATTCACACTTCAGAAATAAACAAGAATAAAAATAGAGAGGGACAGAAAGAACATTTTATGGCCCCTAATTAGCTAATTAGTGTGAAGTTGTTTTGGTTTTTTTTTAATTAAATTTGACAGGAAATGTAATACAGTTTAGACCATTTGGGAAAGACACAAAATGACTGAAAAAATGCAAGCTGAGAACAAAGCTCTACTGAAGACCTTCCACTACAGTTTATTCATGTTTTCTGTATAACGTGCAAAAATTACAGTGGTCTTGTAATGTAAAGATAATACGCTTTGTTGCTGCGCAACAGCCTCATAGCTATGTATCCAGCCTTATCAACATGACACAAACACTTTAGCACAACGCTTATTTCTGTTCAATCTAATGCGTAATGAGAAAAGGAAATAAATTACAGCTTATGCACAGGATTAACAACAGAAGTTCAAGCAAATACATCAAACCTACTCAATGCTTGCATGCTGGGTTTTAACTAGCCCAATTGCATCCATCTACGTATAGCAGGAAAAAAGTAATGCTCTCTAGAATATGTAGGTATCTAAGCATGTGGGTCTCTAACTTGAAGGTAGCAAAGTTTTTATGAAGTTATGCTCACTTTGGAGTACACCTGAATTGAAATCACCATGATGATAAGAGCTGGGCAATACCCGAAGCCCTGATGCACAGCTGCAAGGCAGTATGCATTCAGGAATTTAGGAAACACAGAAGCTTGTTTTATCATAAAAAGTGAAATCTCGGAGAGTTCTGCAGTGCTGTACAAAAATTAAGCAACAAAGACCAACATTTAACAACAATCATTGTTTATGAGATACTGCAATTAGTCTCCATCAAGTACTTACCTTTTACTATGGTAAATGCTGGTTTAATCTGAGTTGTGCAAGTCTGAAAAAAAAGAAATACCAACACCCACCATGTTTCCATTGTGGACACAAGCTGCATTCCTTAACTGCATTAAGAAGATCAATACGAATGGGATTTTACTCCATTCCTATCTAGAAGCAACACCATAATTATCTGTACTCTTCTTTCTTAAGTGTTCTATTTTGTAACAGGAAATTAAGTAAGATCTAGGCATCATGAAGAGTATATTTTAGAAAATTTAGACTCCAATACTTAAATACCACAACACAGAAAAATAAATATAGTCAGCACCTGGAAGTGAACAGGAATTTTCCCATGGATTTCAGCAGCATTCAAGAGAAATTTGAAATAAAGAAGGTTAGCGGCAAGGACATGAGAGGATTCAGCTTAGCTTAGAATTGAAACACGCAGAAATCGCTCCAGCTACTGACAGTAACACCCCTCGTTGCTCCGTTCCTCTCCCCCTTTCCTGGTCTTTAGCTACGAGTGTTTTGATTTCAGATCAAATGGTAAATACCGTGTCAATATACATGTTTTGTCCCTTTCCTTTCAGGTATAAGGGGAACAGGAGCGAGCCAGGGGTATTGTAGTCTAAGCACAAAATTTATGAAATCAAGCTTCACTATCTCTGTAATTAATGGCAAAGGGGAAGCAGATGGATGGGGGCAAAACCCTTCCCTGCTGTAAGACATGTCCATGCAGGTTCCTGGTTTTTGATTTTTTTCCATAGGTTAGGTATAGTTTTATTTTTCCTGTAGTTCACCTGGTACAAATCAAATATATATCTTACAGGTACGATGACAAGCTGCTCCGTTTCATTCCGAGCACCTTACATGCTTGATTCCTATACACAGGAGAGCCAATTTAAATTTACTTTCTCTAATGAAGTGCTTTGTGATTCTTTATTTCTCTCTATGCTAAGACGACATCACCCTAAATTGACGAATTAGACACAAGAGGGTATTTATTAAGCAAGACTGAAGTTAGCTTTCACTGTGCTAGCAGGATGCCTTGTGGGTGAACCATACTTCCATTTGGTAAATATGTGAATTACTCTACATCTGCCATGTCTACAGGCTTAAACGTTACAATTGCAACACATGAAAACACCGGGTGCTTTACTAAAGATGGGGAAAAGTTGAACTATACTAGCTTTCCTTTGTAAAGCAACAGGATTGTTCATTCATCCAGTGACGCATGAAGGGCTTTCCTGAAGAGAAAGCTGTCAGATGAGACTTGCATTTCCTTCTGTGAAGTAAACACAGTAGCCCCTGCATAAAAACTGCAGTAATATTGGCAGTAAAAGTGCTGATCACATGGACATAATAATCTGTTTGGTAGTAAAAGCATCAAATAAAAAGGAGAAGGTGGCAAAGGTAAAGCTGTGGCCGTGGGGGGCTGTGAGATGGGAGGGATGAAGGGATCTGAGAAGAATCCTGCACCAAGTCTCACCAAGAAAGGATGATACACACGACCAGAGCCATAGGAGAGTGTTTGAAAGGCCTTGCCGTGCATGTTCCAGTTATCTGTGAGAGGTGTCACACCCACATGTGCAGCGCTGCAGCATCACACAGCGCATGACAATTTGCCCGTGCCCTGGTTCATTCTTTGGCTGCGTATCACCTGTGGCATTGCCAGTCACGTTAAAAAAAAACCAAGCCTGCATCAACCAGAGTCTTGCAGACAGAGTTACCTAGCAATTAAAACGTATTTTGAAATTCTTGAAGTGGTAAAATGCATAAATCTACAGGGAATGCAGAAGTCACTGGAAGGTATAGGGCAGGGAAGAAACCCCCCCTCAGCTAAACATAATCAAAGGCTTTGACATTAAATGTACAGGTACTATATTGCACCCACAGAGTTTCATAACAGTGAATATAAGGTTTTCCCTCCCTGGGTTTTAAAACAGGAAAAATACTAAACCCCAAGCAAAGCTGGGAAAATAGAGAATCCATTAAAGATATTCTCACAGTAGGGCACAGTAAGCCTTCTATTTAGGAGCTCACAGCTAAGGGGTTTGCAAACTGTGTAGTTATCAAGTAAATGATAGATGAAGGAACTTAAAATAGTAATTTTGAATATGTATTTCTTTGGCCTTTTTCTATTTTATTTCACAAGAGAAGTTTGCCTACAAAATGTTTAGATATCAGAGGATTCTGGCCTGGAAACACCTCTCACACCTGCTTTACAGCGGTGTCTCTTACATCCATGATTTCTTTTGAAATGCAAATACTTCTACTTCTTAAGGTATAACTTGACTTATTTGTGTCCCCAAATCCTCTGATTTCTAAAGAAGAGAGATATGGTGCTGTTGGTCGTTCCACATGTACGCTGTACTATGTTTTTTCCCTGTGTTAAATGTCCTTCTTTTTGTCTTCGTTAGCATTTCAGTACATGTGAGGACATAAGTAAACACAGCATTTCAAGTGCAGATGCATTAACACCGTGTGTCTTGCAAACACCGTTGCTTTTCCTTTGTGCACTGACTCACAACACATTCCACCAAAACCAGCCCACGCTTCAGTCTGCAGCTTCACATTTATTTTTGTTATCATTAAAACTCCACCCATTCCTAAACTTGCTGACTTCTAAAGAGTTAATCCCCAATTTGTATCCATCCTGTCAATTTGCTTTCCTATGCCATATATATGACCTTATACTTGCTGGTATTTAATATTATGTCAGATGCAATTTTTCACAGTCATATACCTTTTAAGTCTTCATTTTTTTGCTGGTTTTGCATAGTGAATGCATTAATCTCTTGCTCATACTTCTATTTTCTTTGTACTTAGTTCACTGTTCTAGACTAGCATGTTTTCTCAGTTGTGCAGCCAACTCCACTGTGAAATCTGTTGCCTGTTGCACACTTCCACAGGGCTGCCGAAGGTCTCAGACTTGCCCTGGGACCCGGCATTACAAGAGATGGGAGCCTGGAGCAGAGCTATTCTTCCCTTCTTTCCTCTCACTTTGCCCAGCCTATTTTAACCATTTCCAGGTGTGCTGGTTTTGGCTGGGGTAGAGTTAATTTTCTTCACAGTAGCCAGTATGGGGCTATGTTTTGGATTTGTGCTGGAAACAGTGTTGATAACACAGGGATGTTTTCGTTGCTGCTGAGCAGTGCTTACACAGAGTCAAGGCCTTTTCTGCTTCTCACACCACCCCACCAGCGAGCAGGCTGGGGGTGCACAAGAAGTTGGGAGGGGACACAGCCGGGACAGCTGACCCCAGCTGACCAAAGGGATATTCCATACCATATGGTGTCATGCTCAGCATATAAAGCTGTGGGAAGAAGAAGGAAGGGGGGGACATACGGAGTGATGGCGTTTGTCTTCCCAAGTAACCATTACGCGTGATGGAGCCCTGCTTTCCTGGAGATGGCTGAACACCTGCCTGACGATGGGAGGTAGTGAATGAATTCCTTGTTTTGCTTTGCTTGTGTGCGCATCTTTTGCTTTACCTATTAAACTGTCTTTATCTCAACCCACGAGTTTTCTCACTTTTACCCTTCTGATTCTCTCCCCCATCCCACCGGGGGGGAGTAAGCGAGCGCCTGTGTGGTGCCTAGTTGCTGGCTGGGGTTAAACCACGACACCAGGCTCTACCAGGTGATTTTCATATTGGAAAATGTAACATATTGTGAAGAGGCAGTGGGTGGGTAAATACTTTGATGGAAGAAAAGCAGCTCTATAGTCCTTCATATATGGTAATCCTTTGTGGATATCACAGGTCTAAAGAAACATTTGCACACATGCATACACACTATCAATATGATTTCTGCAAGTTACTTCTCTGTCTTCTCTCTCCTTTCTCCTTTAAAGTGCAAATTTCACACAGTATTTTCTATAGGCATGAATTGGTAGTTAAATACCAACTAAGACAGTACTCATCACCACAGCTGTTGGTGCTCCCCTCCGCCAGCATCCCGGCACCACAGCCCAGGCAGCTCCTTGGCCGGGACACGGAGCAGGCCAGCCGGAGGATGCCCACCTCTGGAATGCAGATCCCTGACACTGCGCAGCTCTCGCTTCGGTTCGGCTGCTTCACAGCACTGCCCAGCTGCAGCTTAAACCAGGCAGATTCCGCTTAGGACCAAAGTGGCTACACGAGGGACTAGTAAATTGGCTGTGACAGTCTTACCTGAGGTAGGAATACCCTTCATTTTTAGACTAACTTTTCTTTTTCCTTCATCTTACCACTGTTGGTTTTTATGCTGTCTGTGAAATGACACAAACTTCCCAGAAATTTATTCTTCAAACAAATGCAAATTTCTTCCACCTTAATCAGCATTTTCCCTGTGTATAGATTATGGTTCGCATTAAAATTGAATCAAAATACCTTACAACATTCAAAGCACTGGGTGGCAAAAGGAAAAGAAATTTACATTAACCTATGCTTTATCACTCTTGGCGGACTGTGCCCGTGCATCTGACATTTTGGATTCTCTGACTGATTTCTTTTGGAAAATCACTGACTGTGATTTTTTAGACACCTGTTTTTTTTCACTGTTTCTTTGTAAATAAGTATGTCTGTTCTACAGTAAAACGTGTTAGCTTGGTTAAAGAGCTTTTTCTCCGTTTTTCCACAAATACCGTTCTGTTGAAAATGGAGTCCTAGGGCACTGGTTCTCTGCGTGTCTTTGTAAATTGACTCTGCTTTTTGTTGTTGATGTTGTTGCATGCCCTCCCTCTTCCCTCTGTCTTCTTCATATTTCTATGGCTAGAAGACAAAACTGAGCTGGTTATTGAGACAGTATCACTTATTTGTGTTCTTTAAGCAGGCTGCAGCGGAGCCAGAAGATAATGGGCACCTCATTTATTCAGGCTTTGAATGATCATATTTAATTCCCAGTGACAGCTGTCTTCACCACATTAGCATTGCAAATCAGCTCTGTTTTGTAATGGCCTTCTATTGAACATGATTCAATTATGTGTGGTCCATAGTGAGGCAGGATACGGTCTTAGTATCTATAGCAATATTTCTGCAAGCTGCTGCTCTTTACACCGCTCACATTTAAGCTATCTGTTTAGCACAATGCTTTCCTTGAACTACACTGAAGTCTCTTCATTTTGCAGCCAAATAAAGAAGAATGAATATAATTTGTAAAAGCAGTTATCTGGTCAGACATATTACATGCCCCATCTTCTTTATACATGCTTGGAATCAGGAAACACTTGTTAAAATAATTGTTATTATCCTTAAAACATTTATATCACAGAAGTCATTAAAGTGGATTTAAATCATTATACAGTGTTAAATGGTACTAAGTACTAAAGCTCAATGCTGGCTTGGATTAAAATTGTAACATACCAAACAAGTAAATTTTCTTTTAGTGTCATAGTTGTCCAGGAAAAGGGCAGCAAAGCTTAACAAAAAAAAAAAAGCAAGCTAAAAATCAGAAAAATTTCAAAAATACAGTTTCAAAAGGTTTCAGAAGTCCTGTTTAATGGCTACAGTGAATGTCCTGTTTAATAGCCTGTGAAATGGCTATATCCTGTGCACTATGTATTCTAGTCTTTCTGCATCTCAGGCTGACATGTGCAGATGACATTTCAGACTAAGCTGCTGAAGGCCTGGATCACATCACTGTAGCTTAATAGGTTTGTGTATTTGTTATAATACAAAAGCCTTTCTAAATTCTAATTCGACGTGTAAGGCAGGTTCTATTTTGTCAGGCAACCTCAAAAAGAAAAGCTTCCTCTGCACAGATCCAGCAAATACATGCATCAGTCTGTGCAAGGCAAAGCACAAACCTCACTCTTTTCTCCAGGATTTCCACCCCTGTGATCTCTACAACATTTGGCTCTTGCAGAAATCTCATTATACACAATACAGCTGTCCCCAGCCGCAGGGCTCTCTTAGCATCCTTCTTCTTGGTGACGAAGTGCACCTATAGCAGAAATACGTTATTTATTCCACTAACTAGAGTGCTGGGTCATCATTCTAAAGTATTTTGTTGAACAAGAGGAAAGGGTTTTTAATCATACACTAACCTTGAATTGTTTAAAGATGGTCTCTAGAGGAGTTACAGTGTGCCTTCTGTGGGATCCCCAGTTTGAGGTTGGCCTTCGGCTGAAGCCAAAGGCCACCACTAGCTGCCCCAGGTGGGCTGGAAGGTCACAGACACCCGTGCTAACCACATCACTCCCTCCGATGCTGCTGCGTTGGATACTGCTGTGCATTTACCACATTCATCCATTTTTTAAAGGATTACTTTAGGTTTTTTCCTTTTTTTTTAAGCCTTCATTCACACCCTTCCTCTCCACTGTCTCCTCTGACAGATTCTGTTGTCTTTTTTGCAAAGGTTTGAGACATGTTGATTTCTTGATTATGTTCTTAAGTTAGTTTATGAGGTTTTACCACATTTTTGAAACCACAGGGCTTATGTGAAAATAATGACTGCTTCATCACTCAAATAAGCGATTCACTGCATTTTTTAAGGTTAGACCCATTTGTTGTTGATGGCTGGGTTTTTTTACATATGTCAGATTGTATATTCACCTACCTGGGAAACAAACTGGAGTTTATGGAAGCAGTTTGATTTGTTCTTATCATGCCTACCGCATTAAAAAAAGTACGTACGTGCAAGCGAATACCTGTGCATGCTATTTTTGCACATGGTCCTTCATGAAGCTGCTCCATGGGACTGGATCTCAACACAAGAGTCTACTGAGCATCAGTTACTTTAGCAGGGTCTCAGACCCCACTCCTTGGAGGTATTTAGGGATCTAGTGCCCACCAGTTCAAGAGCTAGATGAAAAATCCAGCTATGCATTTTAAAGAAAACTTATGCCAATATCTTAAAAGCTAATGTCAAAGTCTGCTCTGCTCAGACATCCAGAAAAGGAAGATGTCTCCATTTTTTCTAAGCTATTTGAACCTTTCTGCTGATTCAAAACCGTCTACAAAGCAAATGGAATAATATGGATAATGGAATAAACCAGTCTCTAGAATATATTGTTAGAGTCACATTCTCTAAACCCTTCACAGACAATCAGAGATTTTTTAAAAATTTATTAAAAGGAGTTGTTCAGTTCTTTTTCATATATTTTTAATCTTTTTTTTAATAATACTTTGAAAGATTTACACTAAAATTATTTTTCTTAACAGAAACCAACATCACAGATAAAACTTTGTTTAAGGATGAATGACTGAACAAGGAAAAAGAACAAAAGGAAAGCATGCACCACAAGCTCTACAGGGAAGAACAAAGTGAAAGGCTTTAGAAAACAAAGTGAAGGAGAAACAAGATCTTCTCTGTGCCTTTCAGCTTCTTTCTCCCATGTAAAAAACTGAAGAAAAACTTGTTTTTGGTAAAATGTGAATTTGCAGTGTGCTTAGTAAACGATTCAACTATGGCAGGCATTAAGAAAATTTGTACATATCAGAATATGGCCCTTTTTCATCATGGTCTTTCACCTCACAAACATTGCACTGTGACTAAAAAGGAAAAGCAAGTGTGATGTCTACTCTGTGGTAGGGGCTGGTGGGGCTCCCGGTGGACCAGAATGTCATGCTACAGCAGCCGGTTACGTGGGTCATACTGTCTGACCCTGCTAGATGGCTCTCGGGTTCACATTTTCAGATGCTGACCTTCAAACAAAATATTTTTGCCTGTTTCTTTGCCTAGGGAAGCAAGGTTTATGTTACCACAGTCTGATTCCGCCCCCCTCAATCATTACTAACCCAAATTGGAAAAGTACTAGAAGTCCTATAGATGATTGCACTCCTACAGGTTTCCTGAAGACCAGCAGTTAGTGATAGAGAGGGAGAGACAGGAATGCCTGCCTGCCCCAGGGGAGGACAGATGGCCTTGCAGCTGCCCACACAGCTGGCACAAACGCACTGGCAGTAGGTCAGAGTACATCACTCCAGGCACCCGCGTTACTGCTTGCTTTTGACCAGTCAAGGATGCCACAGAGGATATGGAGGGAGGTGGTAACGGTGCTGCAATAGTGGGCACAGGGGACCCTAATCCGTAGGAATCCAGGCTTCATTGATTTTTATCACTCGGGAACAACCTTTTTATTCTGAAATAAGTAAGCTCTTTTCACAGGAAAACTGCACAAACAAAACTAACATCACCTCCTGAGTATGCATTGCTGTTTTATGTAAGACTGGTCATGTTTACAGTCAATTACTACAGAAAACCAGGGAATTTCTTTCTATATTGCTGTATGTAATGGATACTAATGACAACTTCCTCCACCTGTCATGTAATTTGGGGTAATTAATGTAATTTGTTCTGGTAATTGTAAGAAGGTCAGGACCAGAGGTCATGAAATAGGAATCACTTCCACACCCCATTTCAATATTTATCATCCCATGCTATCCATAGATACCATTAACAGACAAATAACTTAATTGAGAAACAATAAATGTTTCTGTGAAAGAAAATAAACCTTTCACAGAAGTAAGGAAATGGAAAGTAAAGCCCATAACACCTTCTCATTCTTCAGCCAGAGGCACATGTTCTGTAGCATTCACACACGGTAGGCCACCACTTCAAAGTCTCCTAGATGTGCCAGCCTTCCAAAATCATTACTGATCAACTGTATTGCTGTAGCACTTTGAAGTTGTTTATGCTACTTGTCTCTGCCCCAGATGACTTATGTTGCAAGTACAGAGGAAATTAATGCAGACTCATCAATGGGGGAAATAAAGCAACCAGCACTGCTCGGCTTGATCTCAGGAGACCCGGCTCATGCTGTCTCATGTATTAATCATAGTTAAGAAGAATATTAAACAGGGATTTGGAGGATAATGAAATAGTTTGGGGCTGCTTATAGGGATATTCCCCTTTCTCAGCTTAGGGGGAGGTATAGGAAAACTGTGGGATAAAATCTGCATGTCTGCCTGGAACTTCAACAAGTAGAGAAGGCTGGGCTTGCAGACTAACTGGAGGTTGGTGTTCACCCTCAGCCTTGAAGATAAGGTGATAAGTATGGTGCAAGAGGTTGTGAAAGGCCTTGAGAAGGAATCAACAGCTTAGGTTTAGCGAGGCAAGCGAAGGGGAGTGGATTTTGTAAAGCAAGGGAATTAAAGGTAAGAGAAACATAGGAAGATCTTTGCAGCAATGTAAAGAACTGTCAGAGGAACAAAATTACAACAAAAGACAAAAAGTATGTCATAGTAACTCAGTCACAAGATAATGCAAACTTCTGCTACCTGGAAAGAAAGACAGGAAAGTTTGAAGTATTGCAGTGAGAATCACCAAGACAGCCTGAACGGGAGAAATAACTTACAAAGCAAACCCGTGCCATGTGCCTCACTGACAAACCTAGCAGTGTTCATACTCAGAAAAATGAAATTGTAGGCTGGAATTAGAGTCAAAGGTTAGTAGCTATCTCTGAGCTGAACTTGAGCTCACAGGCCTCTTTGAGGACATACAAGAAAGTTGGTCTAAGATTTTAATTTGAACAAAATAAGCCAAGACTGGAGTAGAGAGACAGGTTTGTGAGGCAACAGCCTAGAAAATGATGTCAAATTCATGTTTTCACAGGCAGATATGCAGAGATACATTTAAGGAGAACAGACACAGTCCATGTCCATGCAGAACCACTATAAAAACTGTAAGAAAGGTGAATCAGACAACTTCTCCAAGGGAATCCTTCCCAGAGCAGTCAGAAGTAAGAAAGAGTCAGAAGAGGACGGGATCTGAGAAAATGAAAGGCTGAGAGGGAATAACCACATCATAGTCACACTTGGCCTACAAATCCAAGGGATAAGGATGGAATACTTGTCCACTAAATTTATCTAAAAAGAAGCTGTAGTGACAGAAAGAACTATCAGTGAAATGTAGATCCTAAAACCAGATGAAGGGGATCAAGGGTAAAACTGGAAGACAGAAATGGAAGTAGAGTTTGGTAACAGAGCATCTATGAGATCAGAGATCTATGAGATGAAAAGGAGGGAGGAAGTAGGTGGGAAGAAAGGTCTCATCATTTTAGAACAGGAATCTAAAACATGCTTTTATTGTGAGGAAAGAGTGTGAAGTTATGGACAATGTCAGGGGAGAGTAGAAATGCGGTCAGCAGGTAGAGCACAAAGTAGGACGGAAGGCTCACTAGCCTAGAAGAACAGCAGGAAAGGCAGAGAAGAGGAGGAAGAAAAAGTCACATATTTTGTCAGGTTTGTGCAAGAAGAAATAGGTCCTGTGGGAAATGGATGTGGAAGCCAAATGTGGAAAGAAGTGGGGGTGAGTCCACTGTGCTGAAATAGCTGGCGTTGTCAGTGTGGGATTTGGGCAGCAGTCAGGATGGGGACTGCAGAGCTGCACGGCCACAGCTGCATCACATGCTGAGGTAGTATATGTCCTCAGCTCCTCCTGGTATGCATCAGGGACTTGCTGTTGTCTTGCACACTTATTTTCCCTTAATGTGAATATGGCCTCTCATGTTCTTCTATTTTTATATTCTTTGTGCTTGGAACTTTTGGCAGGATATTATTTGGTAATTATCTTGCTGAGAATATTTCCTGCATTGTAGAGACCCCCTGAAGTGGGTTTCTGCTTAGTTCTCATGTACAGTTTGGATTTTTCAGAGCCACTTTTGAAAGTGGGAAAGGTTATGGGCCCTAAGATGCTTACCTGAAAAGCCTCTGATTTCATAGGAATGCTTTGAAATTGTTTTAGTCTTATTCATACCAGTCTCCAGAAAAGGTTGAGTAAAGTCAGCACAGAATCAAGTCAAATCTGAGAATAACTTTGGAAAGCACAACGTGTCCATTTGAAAAGATTTTGCAGTTACTCCATCTACAATCTTTTGTGCAAGTCAACTCGTCCATCAATTATTCTTCCCAAATGAGCTGATGTCTGTCTACGTCACTGGTTCCGGAGCTTTTGGGAAATCCAAAAGCAATCGCTTCTCAGTGTTTTATTAATATGCTCTGATAAAGGATATTGCAATGAAGCATCAGCACTTTAAAAGGCATAACTTAACGATGCTAGTTACTGAGAACAATGGAGTCAATATGGGTAAGTTGGAAATAAATGGCTAGTTTTGAAATTGAAAAAAATGTGTTTGATTTCTTAGGTATACAACTCATAGAAGTTTCCTTTGCCAAGAGATACCACTGTTAAGTCCTAAACTGTAAAGAAGTATATTTTCTAAAATTAGGTTTTAATTGCAGAATGCCAGTAAAGAGTAACAGTCCATATGAGTTAGAAGAATAAGCAGTCAGTCCACAATTGCTGATGTAAGAACAGGCAAGCTGCTTGTTTATTGTTTACCAAGTTCCCCTCTTATTAAATAATTTAAATACTAATATGGAGAAGTGGTGGCCAGTAAACCTGAAGCATACTCAGTAATCCATAAATAAATGTGTCATATTAAATTGTAACAGGCATTAATAAGCCCTCTAAAATCTATATACTCTGTAAATAAATACATATTTAGTTTTAATTTAATTGATCTTCATCCAAACTTTAAGTAGTCATTCCATGGATGACAACTAGGAGCAAAGCCATGTAAACGGTTATAAAATTCTGTCTTAGAAGATGAAAAGGAAACCAGTTTTTCCTGGTTTCCCATTCTGTTCTACAGTAAATTTTTTCTGGAATGCAATTGTATTTTCTCTTACATTCCCTTCTCCCATATAGATTCTCTGTACTTGATATATGGTAATTCACAATCACCATTTTTAAAAGGCCTTTAAGGGTACTATAGACAGAAAAAAGAGAAGCTATTCTGAGAGCCAATTCCCTGACTTGTCTGTGGACAAAGAAATCAGATTAGCAAACTGCCATTACAAAAGAAGATCTCCAGCATTTTCTCAGTTTGGTTCAAATTAACAGTTGCCAACTAAAGCAAGAAGATTGAGGCTGAAAAGTTAAACGAGATAAAACACACGTCAAATTGCTCATGAAGAGCAAAAGCCAGCCAAATAACCATCTTATCAAATTCCAATACAGTTAAATAAACAAAGTATGGTGTTATACCAAAGCAGTCCTCTCACTTTCTAGGATTTGCTGGTTGTCAGTCTCATGAACACCATGGCCACTCGGCTTAGCAGCAATGCTGGAGATAAAACTCAGAGGTGAGTGCTCTGAAAGCAAAGCCTGTAGCTCCACAGCTGAAGAAAGCTCTGTATTAACTCAGAGTACAGTAGAACATATGGCATAAATAGGGTCAATAATTTTATGCATTCAAAGACTTTTGGAAAGACAACCTATTTTGATTTTAAATTGACAGGCAATATAGATTCCACCATCTAACCTTTGCTGTTAAAAGTGGTCACTTCAAAGTTGCTGGCATTGATTCAATGGCTTTTTCTACAAGCTCTCTTCTACCTGCATCTCTTTCTACCACACTCTGCTATCAGATATCCCAACTCCAAGTGAACACTCTAGAACAATGTTTCTTAATCTGATCTCAAAAACTATTGCAGAAACACTTGGCAACAGACAACTGCATTTGCAATTGACAGTGGCCAAGTTATGCACGCCCATACATGCAAGCAAGCAAAAAGCCCTAAATGATAAGAGTTTTTTCTAATTTTTTTTTAAATGAAAGCTATTTTGATAATGCCATATACTAAACCACTCTGGAATAACGAAATTATCTTCAGGTTTTTAAAGGCTGAAAACACAACAGTGTGGATTGCAACTAAGTAATTTTAAACTTAATGACAGTCTACAGGTGTCCAGCTTGGTGCAGTTCTGCACATCCTAACATGGTGCACTACCACATGAAACCAACAGCCGATTGAGGAAAGCTCTTGATTTTATCTTCAGGGAAAATTCCTCCTTCCTATACAACAGTGCCTTAATACTGGGGTTGGACGGAGAGGGTTGCAAAATACGGGAGATATGTTGGCATTGCAGTATCCAAGACATTCATACTTTAAATACATTGTGACATACAAGATTCGGTTTATAAACAATATACATGATATGTGTTCAACCGATGTGTCACAGTACCTCAGGATTACTGAAGTCACATATATACATCCTAAAAACCTCTATCCATATACCTATCCTTTCACTTCTCTTCATTAGGAACAAATCAGTGTTATTCTGAGCTTAAAGAACAAATGAGTTAAAAATGTCTTCATCATGAATATTTGTCCTTATCAGAATGGAGTCTCCTGGAACAATTACTATGTATCTAGGCAGCAGCACTACAAGTGAATGTGAATTAGCATCACTACAGATTATTCCAATAGTTCCTATTCATCACAAACAACAACAGCTTCAGGAAAACATAACACTACCACATGCAACCAGACAGGGGATGTATCAGAAAGCACGTTTTCAAATCAAGCAACAAATCTGGAGACTATCAAAAATGCTAATGCAGAAGGAAAACCACAAGACCTGTGTTCAAATTTAGAATATTTAATTGAACTTTTTAATAATTCCCGAGAATTGCATCAGAAAAGCTCTTATTTATACAACACAAAAGGTTATGAGCAGACAATCCATTCAGACAGTGACCTTGCCAGGCGGTACTGGGGGATAAGAAAAAAACCATTCCTCAACGCATTCTCCAACACCCTTACTGCTCTACCTCCCCATAGAAATGTTATGCAATTAATGGAGGATAATGCATGTTAAAATGTGGTCCATACATGAAAAAGTTGGGGAAAACATAATTAGTATTAACATGAAGAATATTTTGCACCTTATCTCCATTGCTTTTATTCTAGCAAATGAAAGGATATATGCCTGCTCTCCCCATCCTCCCTCCAGTTATTAGTTATCACCAGTATAACTGCATGCAAGCAGTACAACAGCACTAGATCCTGCATTTATACTAAATTGCTGAACTAAGTTTTATAACTAAACACAAGGAACAAATGTGTTGTTTAAAGAATTAATTTTGGATGGATACTTTCAAAAAAAGTCTATCAACTCTGCTTATTTGACAATCTTAATTCTGACAGCAGAAACTGTATTGTAGGAGAAAGTGAGCAAATATTTTCAGGGATTAGTCTGCATATTGTTAAAAGAATTGACAACAGTTTCATCAGTATTATATATCTCAAGAGGAGAGGAACCATTATTCATACCTTACTTATACCAGATTCATCTCAGTGGGCCAGCATTTCTGTGACTGTGTACAACCCAAAAACCAGCTTCATTTCTGGAGTCCAAAGCAAACTTGCGGAGATAACAGTCACCAAGAAGTAGGTTTCTTTTATACCATTCTCAAAATTTTTCAGGAAACTTTTTCTCTGCAACATCATATTCATATTCATTTTCTTTGTTAAAATAATTTCCAAATGGTATTATCAACCTTAAATACAAAATCATTTACAAATATAGCAAAGATTTACTACCTGCATTTTAACAGCATGAAGAAACAAAGCCTGTGGGTCTTGGATGTTTTATTCAAAATTGCAGGATAACAGCAGGAACTGAATCCTGCTCTTTTCACCCAACACTTTCTCTCCACTAGCCCGTAGAAAACAAACCTACACTGATATTGGGTCATTCAGACCACACGCTAGGAATTTTCCATTTTGAGTATTCCTACTTTGGCATAAATGCAGATCCCATTTCTATTCTGGTTTCATCGAACTATCATTCCAGGAGTTCAAGAAGTGAGTTCAGAACATTTCTGCAAATAACTACTTGGTTCCACCAGCTGCAAACATACATCAAATGTAATCAGAAAGCAATTGGCAGTGACCACAATGCATCAAGCATGCGAGAGCATGAGAACTTAAATGCGAAAGTTCAAGAGAGTAATTTGGAAATCTAATCCTCGCTGATACCTGCATTCAATTTGCATCTCAATTTTTGACACAAATTCCTCAAAGCACCTAAACATGGACACTGAAGCACATGCAACAGCACCTCAGCCCTGCTCTATGACAAAGCGAAAGGGTTCTTAGAGTCTGTCCAAGTCCCAAAGGTCGGGATGTTGATACGGTGCTCAAGACAGTGCTTCTCATACACCACAGGCTTACAACCCAACAGGACCGTTCAGCCTGTTGCCGTTGTGCAATATATCCAACTCTGCATATATCCACCTCCACACAGCATTTCCAGCCGGCCCAACTTGACACACCAGACACACTACTCTTACAGCTGGAGCCCGCCCGGACGCCCCTCAGAGCCGAGCATGGCATATGCATCATCACGTGAAGCCGATGCCAAGTTTAACATCACCAGACCTCTTGTGCTGGAAACAAATGGCAACACAAGTCCCAGCTCCATTAGGAAGCTGCCTGGGTAACAGGGCACCCGTTCAAACAGGCTTTTTTGTTCTTCAGCTTTCAGAAGTGAATATTCCAGGTAATACAGTAGTACCTGTCTATAAATTTTAAATAAATAGAACACTTGATTCTTGACAGTTCGTCTCAATATTTCAGTTGCTGATGGCAACATTAGCAGCCAGCCTTTCCATTTTCTGTCATTACTCCCATCTCACAAGCTCTAAGGGTTTGATTCCGCCTCAAATAATTAGGGTTCTTTTTGCACAATACTCTCAACTAGCAAAGCAAATTTAAACTATAACTTGCTCAGCTTTGCAGTCAGGAGAATGTCATTTTCTCTCCTCAGAAAAGGGGGGAGGAAAAGCCCGCTAACATTTTGTAGATCTTCCGTGTGCTGATCCCAGAGTTGCGGTTTTATTCACATTGGGCCTTGACAGAGAAAGGATCATTGTCACATTAGCTTTGCAGATCCATGAAGACACCCGCGTTCTCCGACCAGGCTGTTTTCTGTTCCCACAGAAACCACATATTTAGTGGGGGCAGCCCTTGAATTGAATGGAAGTCTCCGCATTCATACAGTAATAAAGGACGACAACCACCTGGATTACTGTTCTTCTGGTACTATTTTATAAACACAAAGATATTGAAAATACTGAACCATTCCTTCCTTCCCTATTTTTGCTTCACTAAAGCAAGACTGTAGGGAAACTGAATTAGCAACCCTTGCTAGATTGTGGAGATACATTTCTCTCATTTGTCCTTAACCCACACTATACTTATTGTTTTGAGTCTCAAGCTGTATGTTCTATTTTATTCCTTATTCTTTGCAACATTGAAAATATTTGTACGCTACTAGATATGTGATAAATGTCTAAAAAGAATCATTTGATGGAAGGTTTTGATTGGATTATTACTGAAAGATTAATGCTTCTGAAGTGCTCAGTTATATGACAATTAATCATGCAACCCCAATGAAATCTTGTTAGCTTTTATACTGAGAATAGGCCAGGAGAAAGGATAGCAGAATCAGAGCTTACATATTTAGTATTGAATAAACCATATTTTCTATGCTGTTTTCCATAAAAACAGGCATGCTAGATCAAACTAAAGGATTTTTCTCAGCCAGTGGCCAGCAGCTGATGTTTAGAAAAAAGAACATATGAAAGAGGGAAAGTAGAGCGGTAGTTGCCAGCTACTCCTGTTTAAAATCATCCATCTCGTGTTTAATAGCTCCTTACGGTCTTTCCTTTATAAAATTGTTTAATCACTTTTTGAACTTCTTTGTAATTTTGGCATCCCATGAAAATGAATCTCAAAATGCAATATTGTTATGCAGGAAAGGGCTTTCTTTTGTTTGTTTTAAACCTGCTGCCTAATAGTTTCCTTGGGTACCCTGCAGTGAGTAATCATTCCCTATTCAGTTTCTTCATGTCATTCATAATTTTATATTCCGCTATCACACTTGCCTTTTGTTGTCTCTTTGCCAAGCTGAAGAGTACTGGTACAGTCATATCCCTCACACAGAATCTGTCCCATACCTCTAACCTTCCCCTTTGCTCTTCTCCCTGCCCTTTCTAGGTCTATATCCTTCCACACGGCCGCAAAGCATTCACTATGTGCCCATGTCATCAATATACACATAACCAAGCTTTCTGTTTCTTTTTTTTTATTCTTTTCCCAATACTTCCTAATATTCTGTTTGTCGTTTGATGGCTGCTGAGAATTGGGCTGATGTCTTTAACGAATTAATCAGAATAGCTTCAAGATCTTCTTTACTAATTTAGAGTCCACCACTGTGAGCTTCATCATTTTTTTCCTCAGGAGGATTACTTTGCATTAATTTGGTCTTTTCTCACCCAATCACTCAACACAGTAAAATCCTTCAACAACTCTTTACAGTAAGCTTTGGCTATCTTGAGTAATTTCGTATCAGCCAAAAATTGTCTCTTTATTCACTCTGTTTTCTAAATCAGTTAAGAATACATTGAATAGCAGACAGCTGCATTCATTCCCCTACTAAATCTTTTGGAAAAAGATTATCTATCCTATTCTTTTTTTCCCCCTTTTCTTTAACCCATTCCTAATTCAGGAAGAAACTTATTCCATATCCCATATCAGTTAGTTTTTGTTAGCCTTTAGTGAGATGCATATTAAATATGAGTGTTGTGCCGATTCTTCTGCATTACAACATATTAAAACACTGTGGCACACTAATTCTGGTCTTTATTACAATTTCAGCCAATGTGATCTCTATAGAGTCCAGACACACTAATGAACTTGAGTCTCACACCCGCAGGGTCTTTAAAAAACTTGGCTTCACGACACTTTCTACTCCTCAGGTATCCAGGCTGATGTAAGTCATAGTTATCCATCACAGGGAATAGTTCAGCACTTTAGTTTTGAGTTCTGATAGAGTTCTTAGATGAACACAATTTATTTCTGTTGGTTTGTTACTATACATACATCAATTTGTTCTAAAGCTTTTTCATGACAGCTAAGTCAAAGGTCCTTAGTTTGCTCTCCACACAGAAAGGCTCCAATATGGAAAAAAACCCTCTTTTTGCTCTTTCTTAGTAAACAACAATAGAAATAATTCATTTAGGGTTTTCTTTTGCTAAAATCTTATCTTTCTTGAATGTTTGTTTTACACTTTCTCAGAACTAGAGTCAGGCTTTCTACTTTCGCATTTTGAATGCTGTTATTAGTTGTGCTAAGGCTTTTAGCAAGTCAAGGCTCAACAACATTTTTGGCCTGTTTCATAAGAATTTTACATTATCTTGCCAGGTTTTTCTATTTTCTTATTTGGACAGAAGTTTCATAATAGAAGATGTCTCTGGTAGCTTTAAACAGTCTTCTGCAAGGATTTTACCCTTTGGGCTGCCTCTTAATTTCTTTTGAGAAAGGTTCTTAATTTGTATGTAATTTCTTGTTGTAAATTATATTATGGTGGGGAGATGGGCAAGAAGTTGTGTTTTTTTCTGCCTTCAGTGATATTGAATTTGAGAAGGCTGTGGTCAGTATTGCCTCTTTGTTATGATTTTAGAAAAGAATTGCAAGGCTGAAATGAATTTTATTTTCATTATGAATTTCTAACAATCTGTTGCTGGATTAAAATAACAGCCTTAAGAATTGTAACCACTGATGGATATGTGCACTGTATGGCATGTAGATAACATCAAAATCTAATTTAAATCACTGCTATTAAATAAGAAAGTGGAATAAAACATATTATTGTCTTGGATTATTTGAGAAATATTATATTATGATCATCTGAATCTATTATGCCAGGCTTTTTGTTGCTGTTGTTTTAAAAAATTATTTAGTTTGTGAATACGACTAAGCCTGCCTTTTTCATGAAATTGCAGAACCTTTCACCTGGGCTAAAGATTAGACATTGCATTTTATCATTCAACGTGAATATACAAAATCTTGCAAGGAAAAGAGATCCTTGTTATTATTTCATCAATCTCTGTTTTCCAGATTATTGAAATGAAAAAAGAGCAAAGAGTTCATTTTCATTTGCACCACTAAAGATGAAAAAGCAAAAAAAAGATAATTGCAGTTTTCTAGTTAAGAGCTTAAAAGAAATTCTTACTAAAACAACAAAAATTTCTGCATGTTGCTATCAACATGAGTGACCTCACAGAAATTATTTCAATCTGTCAGCAATTTGTTCTCATTCTTTGTGCATAGTGTGAAAAACTCAGTATGTTTTTGTCAGAAATATCTTTGCATTCCCATTTTTAAGCATACCAAAAGGCAAAATAACCAAAAATTAATTACTGAACTAATGTTTCTTCTGTGTGGCAGTAATTGTCACGTTGTACTGGCCATAATAATATTCAATTGAAATTTATTATGGGTTGATCAAACCAAATTTGTTTTTATATCAGGTGCTAAACAATACCAATCTTCTCTGTCTGTGTTTTACCCATGGCTGTGGCAGACTCCAAGTTATTTGAAAACACTGCCCCATGCACGAACACAACAAAAGTCACTTTCGATAGATTTGGAGCAAAACAAAGGCTACAGACAAAAACTAATTCAAAATCAGTGTTTCAACAAGACATGTTTCAATTGAGTGTGGTTTTTTTAAAAAAAGGAAAAGAGGCTCAAAAGTTTAAAAATCTCAATTTTATGTAAATAATTAACTCACCTTTTTTGACATTTTAAATTACTGAGAGTTGCTGCAACAAGAGTCAATGTCAGCAAATGACTCAGCTCAGCCCAAACAGAGTCTTCAGATCACACAGCTCACAATTTAATTGGTTCAGGGGTAGGGATAGTTCTTTATAATTTTTTCTCTATATCTCTTTTGTCACCCACAAACTTTTTTCCCCAGCTCAGTGAGCTCGCCAGAAATAAGAACAGAATGAAGACAAGCCTGGTTCATTTTACCCAGAGATAAACTCACTAAGGTCACCCCAGCACAGTGAGAAATAGTTAGTGGGTGGGAAAAGAGGTTCATACAAGTAAACGTGTATTGAGTGGTCTAAAAAAACTGTGCCATGAAGCAAATTTTGAACAGAATTCAAGGATGAATAAAGGTGACTAAAGACTATGTTCAGGGCTCTTACTTTCTTAAGTGAGTATGAAACTAGCAACAATTTCCAGCACTGCCTGAAATTTAAATGATAGGAACTGAAGAATGGCAGTGCCACTGCCAAGAGGAATTTTCCATCCTGTAATTACATGGATTGCAACCAAAGCCCCCTTCTGTGCACTTCACACTGGAAAAGCAATATTTTTCTTTCAAATACACTTAAAATATAATAAAATATTGCACATAACCACCTCATGCAAGAACTCTAGAGAAATCAAATTCAAACAATCTAAGGTATAGGCAAGCATCCACAAATCTATGCACACACAACACTGAAAATAATTTCAACTACACGTAAATATATTTTTGCAACAAACTTTTAAAAAAGGAAAACAAAAATATTTTCTCTTTTTTCCTCTGCCGTTTTCAAAATTAACACATTTTTTCTCCTTCGCTTTACACCTTGCCCTGTTGATTTTTTCCTGCCATTTTTAGATTCTTTTCCCTCTTGATTTATTTCTTTGCATTCAAATAGCAGTGCTGCCTGGGACATAGCCTCTGTCTAAACCAACCTCAGCTAGTTTACACCCATTGTTTTCATGAGAGGGCACTCAGGGCATAAATGCCTTTTTCCCTGGTACCTCAGTGTCCATTATATCCAAGCACAGTCTTGTCACGGTGTGGCCTAAAACCAAGAAGAATAGAAAACTTATTGGCTTAGGGATCTTTATGCCTGTTTGCAGTTCAGAGAAAACAGTAGATATCTTACTGTGCTAGCTTTTTTATTGTCTGATTTTGCATTTGTTTTGTTCAATAGCATGCTGTTAGAAAAGAAAATAAAACTGGGTGTCTTTTTCCTCAGTGATGCTTCTTATCTCGTCCTCCCACCTCTGCCAGGCTGGACCACTCATCTATAACAAAGGTACTTGTCATGCCCAGCAACCAGGAAAATGCGGGGCCATGAAGGAAGAGTGGAAACCCTATTTATCTTGCAAACCCTATTTTACAATTTCACCACTGAACTTTGTTTGTGGTCTCATGGAATTCATGGAGAGATTTATAAAAAGATGTCCTCTGATGAATATTATGCCATGTTAACATCAGGGAGATGCTTGAAAACACAATCCTCAGAGTACTTGGCACAAAGACAGACCCATGTTCCAGTTGAGACAGAAGCCGGGTAAGTTCTCCAGGTATCAGAAAATCACCTGCATGTCTTTTCTTGCCAACATCATGACTTTTTCAAGGACAACACTCTGCCCTAGCATTCTTGCATGTAATTAACCCACAGTGTAGTCAATGGGTTGTGTAGCTGAGGAGCTCTGAAGGGATTTTGTCTGGCTATAAAACATCAGAATGAAAGTTTTTGTTGCTGAATATACATCTATTCACAGAAGCTAACAGGTGTTTGCTGTATTTTCTGCAATTTAAATATGTTTAGTCTTCAATTATATTAAAAACTATTGATGAGGGGAGGAGGTTTTTTTAACAGAGTGCTGGCAAGGCATTCATGAAGCCTTCTCAATCATACTCTGCCAATTCTTTTACCAAGCGGTTCTTGCAAAAAAAATCTGCCTTAGCTTGTGACAAGTCCTGTATCGCAGAAGTACATGAGCTTGAGGAACTCTGGATTTGCCCACATTTAGGCAAAAAGGTTTCCTTGGCCAAAAAGGAGAAAAAAATCCCTGGATCAAGAAACACATTAAAATGTACCTTTTTTTTCCCTGAAATTAGTAGAATAATACAGTTGCTAGTTTATATAATTTTTAATAAAATTTTTTAAAAAGAATGGATGAAATTCCTGAAAGTGAAATATTGAATGAAATTCCTGTAAGCAAGAGATTTCTTCTTCAGAAATGTTTTAATGAATAACAAAACTAACAATGAATTCTGCTGGGAATCACTTCATTGTTGTCATTTACTATTAAATCAAGCTATCCAATGCCTCCATAAAAATAGAATAATTGGCCCATTAATTTGTTAATAGAATTGTAACCTTCATAAACATCAAAGTCATAACTGAATCCTAAACAGCAAATGCCATAACAAGATTGGTCATTGGACACTTGGGGAATAAATGTGGATACCCTCCTTGAACAGATTTCTTCCTTTTTTATGCCTGTTTCTTAGTTAAAGTGTTAGATTGCCACGGATTCCCTTTTCAATGGGTTTTTGTGGCCAGGCAGGTTCTCTCTTCATTCTTCTCTGCACATTTATCCAGCCTGTTTAGACTGTAATCACCTTGCCATTAGGAGTTAAGGCAATGCTATGCACTGCATGGCCTGTATTACCTATCATTTATAGAGCAGTAAATAAAGTGCTTTACTAATTGGTTAAATAATCACAGTAAGTTTCTTTTTAGAGCTCTTGTTATATTGTCAAAATGGTTTCATTTTTCTGTATGTTGATATAATGCTTTTTTGCAGTTATTTTGGAATGCTTTTGGTAAAGAACTATCCTCCTGACGCAGCAGAAAACAACCCCACCACATTTACCTTCGCAATGCACATCCATACCTGTTCCCCACATTTCATGTTATGCCTCATTGTTCCACCTAGCCTTAATGTCAAATGTGGTCTATTTGCAAATTTGAGTTGTGGCATTTTTGGTTACTCTGCTACTTGCCATGGCATGTTTTCTGTGTAGGGACTCTTCAAGTGGAGCCATGTGCCATGGCAAAGAAGCAGTAACCATCCTCTGTTCAGATGCAGACTGGCACAAAAAAAAAAAGATAAGCACATGGTGCTTCCTACAGAGACTTTAATTCTGGATTTATTTTGTGTTTCATGTTTAAAGTAAAAATTATTAGGCCTTGAAAGCAGAAGCTACCCATGGAATGTGGCAACACAATTTCCAATACACTAATAAAAAGTTCATGAAAAAATCTTTAATTTCTGTAGAGTATTATTACCTGCATGCAAGCAGATTTAGATGGCTATGTGCTTATTGTATCCAACCAGACAAGAAAGCAATGGTGTACCTAGAAGTCCAGCTGGAGGCAGGAGGAAAGTTGCCCTGGTCATGAGTGACTGGGCACACACAGCCCTGCTACCCAGGGGAGGAGGCAGCTGCTCCACACGCCATGTGAAGAGAAGGCTCAGTATTAAATGAGTGAGCATGAGGAATAAGGCAAAGGTAAAACATATAGCATCTTATAAGGGCCTTCAACAGCAGGCTACTAAAAAATAGGAGAGCGATCCACAAGCTAAGGAGCACTATTGGAACATACAAATCTGGCTCACTCAGTAGCAGTGAGGAATGGTTTGATGAACATTAACCATTTCTCCCACAAAGACAGTTGCAAAAGCAATTTGTGTAGCAATTGCTAATATGAGAGAGAGCCAGTTTAGACCACCTCAATGCCTACAGGTAATTTGTGTCATCTTTTCCTGGTGTTCAGGTACACAGACAGCAGGACCAGAGCGATGACCATTCTCGGTGCTGAAGAGACCTTGTGTTGACAAACAGGCCAGAAAAAAGAAGACAGCAAGTAAAAAAGGAGACATACCTCCTCTATAACAAGTCACAAAAAAGGCACGAGCAGCTTTAGTTGCAGTTATAATGGAACAATAGAAGATCAACACAAAAGCATTCTCATTATCCCTGAATTAAAAACAAATGAACAGATCATTTTTAATGCGTATTACACAGACATCTGCCTGAAACAAAATTAAATCGTGACAGCATAGTCAAAACAGGATAATTTTGACAATGATAGCAAGGAAATATCCTTGGAGGAACTTAAAGTTGATGTCCAAACACCAAAGAGCTCTAACATGGCACAGTAGGATTAAATAACTACAGGTTTGCTCAAAGTGGCAAAGAGAATGTGAAATGGTTGCCCTTTGTCTGAGCATACCCGTCACCTGAAGGACTGGAAAAAGGAATCATTATGAAATTGCATTAGAAAGGGTAATAAAATACCCTTAACAACTGGCATGGGATCATGTTGCTAACTATTTGTGGCAACACTATTGTACAACTTTTCTGGTCAGAAAACATTATGCTAACAACTGCGGATTTTAATTTTCCCCCCCAACCCTGTCAGTGACATTTTGCCTTTCCCCTTTCCCTTGTCTTGCAGGGTAATACTGTCACATAACAGTATTGCTGAACAAAGCTGGGTGGGAGGTACCTCTCGTCATTTAGAAAACCTTCAATAGTGTAGGTGAAGGCCATCTGTGATAGAAGATGGTGAGATATTTCTTTGGAAAACCACATCTTTCAGAAGTTTTATGAAAATAGGAGATGTCCTGAGATGTCCAAACTGGAACAAATTTATTGGCTGAATATTTCCAAAATAATTAAATACAGATACATCCTTTTCTATTCCAGTTTGCCTTACAGCAGGTCTCTTGCACCGAACCAGAATTCTGCAGGGAGACAGAGCAATGGATTTTGCTCATGTTATCTGTTTTCCACGAACGCTGATAAATGAACCAAAAACCCAATCAGTGACCAGAGTCAGTAAATGTCAAAACTGTAGGAAACAGAAGTCAATGAGATTTCAGACAAGGCACCTGTTCTAGAGAAGAGGGCTGTTTAGCAGCAGTTGACTCCTGCATGACCTAAGCACCACCACTCACTGCTCTCGACGACGATGTTGCTAATCTAACAACTGAAGCCAGTAAGGAGAACCCTGCCTCTCAGAACCTCATCTGAAAAGCTTAACACCATTGCTCATCACCACTAAGCTACAAGTCTTCAAGAATAGCTTCAGTGCTCCCATATCCAGGGCTGTGAAAGAGCCGTGAGTCTTCCCAAGGGCAAAGCTTTCAGTGCCTATGTGTGTGACGTGCTGTAACAAGATCCTCCCAAAAAGGTCATTTTTTTTGGCAAGCCCAAGGACAATTCACACCACATTTAAAGGCTATAAAATTGATCAAAGCAGTTCTCAGCATTCTCTGGGATGAGAAATAATCTGCTTGCTATACCTCAAAAAAAGAAAGAATAACAATTAATTGGGTTTTCTAATGGTGAGGAGCAATGTTGTTCTGCAGTCTTTCTTCATACTTGTACAGCTCAGTGGAGACAAAGATGTAATTATAAGCAAAGGGTATCCCCAAAGCAAACAAAATTTATGATCTGAAAGAAGTGAGTTTCCCAGCTTTGAAGCCAAGATGTAGGACTGACAGACGAGGGGTTTTTAACATCACTACTGATTCACATTGCTTCCGACACCACATTTACAGTTACTCAGTGAAAATTTGCCAGCATAACCATCAGTCATCTATCATGATGTTATCATTTCAAATAGAACAAATCCAAGTGCAGATATACACAGCAAATTATTCCAAAGAGTAAATGAAATAAGATTATCATAGATACATGTTTCTCAACTTTTCAAATACAGTGCTTTATGAGTAATCCATTTTTTTTTTCTAAAGCAACAGTATTTTTTAAAACAATCTTTTGGTAAACAAGATCACAGACAGGAAATGGTCTTGTAGTCCTCCCTGGATTTAATCTGAATTCAAATGCAGTAACAAATAATATGCATTTTTATAAAGAACCTTTTGAACTATACTGCTGTTCTTATGCCTCACAGTTAATTCATTAATTAAGACATTTCCACGAAAAATACAAAGGGCCGGAAAGTGGAGTAGGGCATAGAAGAAAATGAGATTGAGCTTTACTTTCATTATAATCTCCATACAGCTGAAGGAAAATATGGATTTGTTGAGGCTGAGAATCTTTCCTTTTGTGAAGGACAATTTCCATCTCAATTTTTTTAAAATTCAAGTATAGACCAGAAAATGGGTAGTGTTTTTCCAACATTATATTTTCATTATGTTAATTCAGATAGAAAACGTCCACTGTTTTTTCAGATCAGATAGATGTTTAAGATGATTATTTCTTTTAAGTATATATACACATTTTAAGAAATTGCATGCTGTTGGCTTCTGCTATGGATTTCTATTCCCCTTTTCTAAGCTGATAAATGCAAAAAGTGTGTATCTGCTTGGTGACATTCCCAATATATAAATGCATACTTTCAGCAAAGGCACGCCCTTTCCCAACATTTTTTTTTGTTTGCATTTAACAAAATAACTGCAAATGTCAGGTATTAGAAGGGTTGAAACAACCTTTTCTATTTTGTTGTCTTTAGAACCCCATCTTTTATTCATGACTTCTCTCTTGGTGCTGGAAGGGAGGCTGTGTTGCTATAGCAATGCCCTGCATATCCTTGTGGATAGCTTACAGTTGCACTTTTTTTAAACAACAAAGAGCCATTGATACTACATGTTGCCAAAGGTTACAAAAGTTGAATTCTAAAATGGAAATATTTCTTCTGTAAGACTGCATAGGATATATGCCATGCAAATTCAAAGTTTCGAGTAAACATACAGCCCTTTTGTGAATACAGATGAACCTAGTATAATACTGTTGGGCTTCAATATATTATTCAGAAGAAAAGTATTTAAAATATACTTGTTATCTACTGTTTTCAAGATATAAATGTTCAAATATGTACAACCTACTCTTACACCTTTCTGACCTGCAGTAGAAATAAAACCTTTCTACAGTTAACAGTTCTGGATAATAAAATGCAATCTTGTATTCCAATTATGACTTAATGGTAAATACACTCCCAATGTCAGGGAACAGTCACCTTATAGAAGCTTCCCTGCCCACAATGGATATTAAATATAGTTGAGTGTCCTTCAAGACTTCTCAAGTATGGTTTTTCTTCCTACCCTAATTGATTTCTCTTCTGTCAGATTTGAGTCCCGCAGATAGATGTTTACATAGCACAAATTCAATAACGGTTCAACAAGTTAAATCAAATAAAGAGTTAGATGGAAAAATTTAGGGTTACAGTCATAAAAAAGAAATTTATACTGGTGATTCAGCAGGCAGCACCAAATGACTCAGAGCAGATCAAAGAGGGTAACGGGCAAAACATCTCCCATCACTACCACAGAGCAGTAAATCAGAGAGGAAATCCAGACTTTTCCACCCTCAAAGTGTAACGCAGGTGGAACAAATGCCTCCCACGCCAGGTTTACAGCAGGTATTCACTGCCTCGCTCCCACTGGGCTCACAGGACGACCAAAGCCATTTCAGAGGGTGTTTCAGTTTCCCCTGTAATCTTCCTGGCATCGCTGCCTGGCAGCCACAAGGGCCAGGTTCAATCTCTAAATCACTAAAACACTTAAAACAAGCCTGCCTCGCTCTCCCTCCCACAGAAACCTGGCACATGAAGGCCACGGCTCAACAGACAGCAGCGGTGCCACATGGAGCCCCTCCTGCATCTCGTGGGCTCACCCCAGCCCACTCCTCCCTCGCAGCTGCACTGGTGCAAGTCTGCTGGGGCCGGGCAGGAGGTGAGCTCAAGAAAATAGCTGTCCTTCCACTCAAAAACAGAGTCTTCTTTAGTTTCCAAATCTCAGTAGATTTACAAACCCAGGAACAGTTGCTAACGCGACTGGAGGGGCAGAGTGCAACTAAGGAAACAAGAGAAAATTCATCAGATATCATCCTGACCTGGACCATTTGGGTTCTGAACAATCCTTCTCCACTGTCAAGCGGAGAGTGGGACATGTGGGCTTAAACAGACTTTGTTTAACTGGAAAAGAAGGAAAAGAAAAACCATATACCAACCATTCACAACAGGCAGCACCACCACCCCGGCAGAGCACCTAGCAATTGTCCTCACCTTGTCCTCCTCCAAGTGCTCCTGACCCCATGCTCCTCCTGAGGACCTGGTCTACTGGCACTGGTGCTGCTGTGCCACCCCACCTTTCATGGCAGTCCTGCACCACGCAGGGAGACAGTGACATACCAAATCCACCCAGGGTCCTTGTCCCAAAGGAAGGCTTCACCAGTGGACTCTCGGCTCCTAGCAGCTTTGGCACCTCACTTTTTTTTCCCCCCACAAACCCTCAACCACAGAATTTGATTGTGGTGGCTCCCTCGTCCCAGGAAACAGCTAGGCTGCTTGAGCTTTTCCCAACTTAAGTACAATAGTTCTGTTCTCCCCGGTTTTACAGCTTTATTTTACAGCTCAGAAACGCCCCTTGGAAACTTAAGAAGCTGCCAAGAGGGACAGGTTGCATTGCCCTAGTCTACCAGCCCATTTCAGCCATCACTTTCCAAAAGAGGCTCTCAGAGGGACAGGAGAGCTCTGAACTTGGGGTTCCTGGAGAAACACTGATCTTTGCCCTTCTTTACACCCACAGTCAGGCATATGAGGAAATATACCACAAACAAAAGACTAGAGTGAAGATAAAATATGCCACAACATCAACTCACATTCTCTAAACTACCACAGAACATTGTGTGAAAAAAATACATTAACTTTCTTTTCTTACATGATGACAGTGCCACAAAGCTTGCTAGAAGTTCCTTGCTTGTCACCTACAAGGCTGCTGTGTTTGAGCCTGTCCACCCACCAAAACTGGTCTGTAGAAAGAGTCTTTAGGCTATGACTTAATTTCCTATAGGAAACCAGGAGAGACAGGAGGGCAAACCCTGTTGCTCTCCCCCAGCCAGCTCCGTGCCACCGCCCTCACACCCGTGCAGCACCAGTAACTGTGGCAGGGACTGCCAGTATGGGGATGGCAGAAGCCAGAATCCAAGCTGTCTGCCTTTATGTCATTTGAAGTCATGGCCTTTTCCTGAAGGATTTTTTCTTGCTGCAAGAGGAAATGACGTGAGCGATGCTGCGGGGCCAGGAGTGCTGTACTCAGCCATGCTGCACGTAGGTGTGCTGTTGAGCTAGGACCAAGGACCCCCGAAGCAAAATTCTCCTTATGCCTTCTCTTGGAAGCTCATCTCAAGCCCGTGGTAGAGCACAGATTTTTGCCTGTATGTTGGTTGTGACTGATTGGTAATTTTTAATTCAGGCATGAGCTTATACTTCACGCAAAGACACTCTTACCTCTCCACTGAAACGTGAAGCACCAGTTCCTTCTAGACCCCCCTAACTGGCTAAGGATTCCTTTCCCAGAGCTCAAAGCTGTGGGCACCCTGGGCTTACATTTTGCCAATGGTTTCCTCTGTCGGATGCCCCTGGCAGGAGCCGTGTCGGGTACCAGGGCTTCCAGCAGCATCTGTTCCTTTGGCTTCTCAGCAGGAGATGTGTCAGCATGGCAGGGAAGGCAACCAATCCCCTGCTTAAAATAAAGCTCTCAGTCTGATAGAAGGCGTGCGATACTAAATACGACTAGTAGCCTGTACATAGGCAGCTGCCCCAAACTATTCTATGCAGCTTTTAATGACTTGCACCTCCCAAACCTGGGCCAAGCTGTGACTGTGAGCCAGAGCCAAGCTGGAACCCAAACTAGACAGGTTAGCAAAGTCTCAGGTTGGAAAAACCTTGCAATGACCACACTTATGTGTCTGAATCTTTTATGCTCATTTTCTGGGGCTCTCCCTACTGGCAGGCTGCTTATTAAAAACAGCATCTGTGGGTTACACAAAACAGTAAACAGCAGTTTTAGGTGATTGGGGAACTTTGTATTGTGGGTTTGTTTGCAAAAATAATTGCCTTTAATGGCTGTTTAGCATTCAGGAGGATTTTTGTTTCACGGATCGTTCTATTTAGTCTTTGAAAAGCTGTCAATTCAGTAAGAAATTTATTTGTTGCCATCCTACTTTAACCAAGATTACTACTTTTGTTTTATCCTGCTTGCTCTGATTTCCACTGCAATCGAGCCTGGCATCACAAACTCTTTTCCAGGAGAGCTACCTACCTACCCCCCACTGAATTACCTGCAATACTGATTACCATCTGTCACTCCCAGGTTCTTAGCTGCCTATTCCTCTTTCCAAACCCTCTCTAGCCCTATTTTCATGCTTCCCTCACACTGCTAGTCTAGCTTTTGACCCCTTATACATCCTTCTTCTGTTCTCTGACGTGTTCTACAAATATCTTATTTACCATATGCCTGCTTTCACAACACTAAGTCCCCTCTCAATATGCTCTTAAAGATGGTTTATAACCATAGACCACATGTGTAAAAATTACTTCTGGATAAAAATAGTTCTATTCCCAAGATTGGTGCTGAGCAACAAAGAGATGTCATGGTCTAGATTTATAAAAGCCTTATATTTCCATAGTGTTTGTCCCCACTTCATTGTTATGTTTAAACATAGGAGTTCATGTTGCAACTTCTAAGTAAACCTGCATGCATTGGACCTCCCTCTGAAACCCCACAAGAGAGATCAGTGCTTATTGTTAGATAAAAACTACAGGAAGATGGAGCTGAAGTTGAGACGTATGCAGTGATGACTTGGGGTGAAATCATTACAGGGCTGAATTGTAACCATTCTAAAAATCAGGCTTTATAAAACCTTGGAAAAACAGGGTAAGTCACACTTGAAATAAATCCAAATACATGAAGATATCTAGGGTATCGTTATATGCTTTATTTTTCCATATTCAAAGGCTGTACATACTGGCCTGGAATAACACCAGCTAATAATCACGAGATTCCGATTAGGCAAATATGGTTGTCGAGGCCAAGTTGAGAGACCTGTATCTGTTCCATGGAGCAATATGGAAGCTTATAGTTGCAGCATAGCCTTTAAAGAATTTGTTCTTAAAAGTATAATAATAGATGCTATAGCAGACCATGAGAAACTGAAAATTTCCACAATTGAAAAAGGGCTTTTAGATGGGGGATTTTAGTGCTTGTACTCCTAGATAAAATCCGATTTTAAAAGCACACTTCATTTTTTATGTTTTCTTGCCCTCATAATGGAAGGGATATTCTTATAGTCATTCACAGCAAAAGAAAAGATGCAGAAACTTTTTACATGACTCAATATTTAATTATTTTTAAATTATTTTTCATATTGAAATGCATTTTTTTAAAGAAAATAATAATTCTGAGTCCATCACATTTTCTGAAGAAAATCTCTGTAGCTTTCATGTATTAAAGAAGGACTTTTCTTCTTGCACAAAACAGAACTCAATGTTCAGTGCAGTACAGCATATTAAATGGTTATGCTGAAGACACATATTCTAGACAATTTCTTCTGTGTTTCATACAGAAATGGTAGAATAGGTATAATTTTAGGTAGCAATATTCAATAGCTGAGCTGTATGTGCAAATACTTTAATACATTAGTAT
Organism: Balaeniceps rex; assembly: GCA_013401315.1. Taxonomy (NCBI): domain Eukaryota; kingdom Metazoa; phylum Chordata; class Aves; order Pelecaniformes; family Balaenicipitidae; genus Balaeniceps; species Balaeniceps rex. The sequence continues at coordinate 30,824 of VYZW01037059.1, read as the reverse complement.
ATTGAGCAATTTCCAGCATCCAAGTGATAAACCTCATAAAGAATTGAGAGGGCACTCAATTGAGACTTTGCTAAGAATTGAGATGACTTAAAATTGATGTGAAAGATGACTTAGAAGAACTTATTATGGACTAGAGGGACACAATGATGTGTCTGGGAAGCCAGGGAGGAGGATGTTGCAGCTGTTTAAAGAGAAAGATTTCTCTATTGAAAATAACAGATTTGAAGGTCCTGAAGAAATGAAGCATGGGGATTTGGGCTCTCCTAAGACACGCAGTACGACTAGCAGAAGGGCTAAGTATTACGCAGAAGCTATCTTAGCTAGTGGCAGTAACAGTCTCTCCATCTTAACTGTTAGTTAACATGATCCATTGTCTGTTTTCCCAGATTATGCATTGCAAATTAACCCCTTCAATGTTGTTTGAGCTTGCAGAAATGATGGATGTGAAAATTAAGGCCTTATTCAATCATGTCACACTGTTTACCTAAATTAGATGCTGTTCTCTTGACCTCCAAATAAAATGCTATGCAAAGGATTATTGTCTTCCGTTTGTTCAAGATGACAGTGTCTTATGGCTCTCTCATCTTTCTCACTTTCTGACAACAGCAATTAATAAGCAGCGTGCCCTTCGCAAACTTACGAAAGCCATCACGGCTTTCCAGCATCCCAAAGAAGTTCACATCATCCCTCTGGGTCTAGAAATGATGAATCGAATTTCAGCATTTTCTCTTCCATTTTCTTTGGGTTTCTTTTTTTTATATATTTTAGACCACACCACAGTTGCTAGTAAGACTAAGCAAACAGTTCATTCGGTATCAGTTTGAAAAATTAAGCCTCTATTTGTATACCTATCACTTGGTAGTCGCACACACTGTTAAATTTGTATGCATGCTTTTGATTAAAGCCAATATTTCAGAATGTTCCAGAAACCTGAAAATGAGACTGTGGTGGTGCTCCAGCACTGTGTTTCAACATTGATGAGGACAGTCGCACTAAGGATTCAGCCTCTCTCAATGTGATTCAGAGCACAATTTTAGAACTAAGATTTACTCATTTCACAAAAGCAGTCCCCTAAAGAAGTCCCCAAAGAACCCATCAGATGCTCTGGTCAGTCCAGCTGGAGCCACCTTGCTTCATATTAAAAAATGAAAAATAAAAAATTCAGTATCCAAGAACAGGGACTGAAACACACGTCTCCCAGAACTGTGATTGAACTGCTAATCTCTCTTCTATGCCCAATAGGTACTTAATATACTTTGTAACACACACACAAAATGAAGATTAAGCAGGGCACAGATTTCTACTCTAAAAGACGCATTTTGGGCTTGCTCATTAAAGTATTCTACTGGGATATAGGATACCTGGGTTGCAACCTCTTTCCTGAATCAAACAACAGGGAGATCTGAATGTAAGTTTATACACCCTTGGTGGGAGTCTTGGTTACCGATTACAAATAGATTTGGGAGTTTTCTCCTTGCTGTGTCTGTGAATGCTCCCTATCACCTTGACATTTGTATTCAGCCAAAACCAATTCGTCAAATTCCACTGGAATTTGCAAAGTTTTTCCTTTCTTTTTTAATGGTCTCCTGAAAAAACTATCCTATTGGGCATGTGAATTATCAATTAAATTAAAGAGGGCACTCACATGTGTTCATTTTCAGCTTTGAGAACCATAATTAATAACTGAAGAAACATCTGCTAGCTACAAAAAGAGTGCCATTTACTATTTTATAGCAGGATGTTTTGACTGTGGAACCTATTGAAGGGTCAAGGGAAATTCTCTTCTTTACTCTCCTGTTCTCACTTTCAGTTATAGCACACGACAGTTGGTAAGCAAAGAAAATTCTGACTTAAACTAGCCCCTGGATTCTTCCTTATTCACTGCACAGTTCTCGATTACTGATAATACCATAGGAACAGATATACGCTGGGAATCCCATAGACCCATTTGATTCTAATTGGGTTTATGGACTGTCAAGCAGATAAGCTGCCCCTCTGGGATTCCAGTAACGGGTGCACAAGCGATCCCATCACACCCAGTACAGAAACCATTTGGCAAGAAGTGAAAAAAGAGCATCCTTTCTAAGGGACTGCTTTTCCACATGCCAGGACCCTTTACAGTAATGGAAATGATCTGGAAGGAAGCAGAAGAAAAATAACCAGAACCATTTTTGATCAAGGTAATTTTATGAAAGTTTATACCAGAGGGTAGCCACAGGAAGAAAGAGCGTAACACAAGAACTAAACTGGTATTGCTGAGCATGCATAAAACTGGTAATGTTTGCAAAGTCACAAGATTTTAAGTAACATAGTCTTATAATCAGTGTCTAAAAATAAATGTAAGGTACTTATTGTAGGAAGCCTAGTGAAATCAAACCAAAGTTTTCTGAAAGCTTAGCAGTAGAAGCAATTATTTTTCTAAGGTGATGTGTGAAGTTGAAGTGGCTGTGACATCCAGGCACAGGAGGTGGTAGTGTGCTGCCCCCCAGAGACTGCATTGATTGCTTCTCTTAATACTCTTTTTTAATCTTAGTGGCAAAAGCTTGCGTCCTTGCTTTGCCCCAGGCCCAAACAGCTCTGCTCTGGTTAGTTCTAAGCTGTTGCAGGCTTCAGTAGCCATGTAAGGGAAACTAATCATTTGCTTAACTTCTGCAGCTGAAATCTGATTCTAAAGGCAATAGGTAGGCGCGGTGCCTTATGCTTTTTCTTATTGTGTATCTGAAGTTTCCAGTTTATCTGCAGTCATAAAAATAAATTTGGATATTCACTGTTTGCTCATACAGAATCACACATCCCCACATACTGCTGCTTTGTGCTTACGTTTAAGAAAATAACATGAGACGTTGGACTGCATCTTATCTTATCTGCTTAGCAGCCATCAAAATGTACCGAGGTGAGGAAGGGTTCCCACTTATTCTTCTCTCTAGCTGCCTGAGTTCTTGTTTGGTTTTGAAAAAGCAGTAAAATGTCACAACTGCGAAGGCACCAAAAGATATACAAAGTCATGGATGATTGTGTAATGTAGGAAATAGTTTTATCATTAAAAAAACAGGCCTAGGAAGTAAGAACTGCAGGCTCAAATACTCACAGCTGACTTGCTGGCTCAGTCATCCCTGCTGCTCTACATATATTTGAGTTTTCATTAGATCTCTCTAATCTTCTGTGAGCAAATCAGTCTCAAGTATCTCCTCCTTTCTGGTCCTCTGTTTTACCCAGCTCCCTTTCTTTCTTTACTTTGGTCCCCTTTTTCCCTCATCTTTTTAACCAACCTGAGCATTCCCAAAGGACTTCTTTCCGCTTCATGTCTTTTCTTCGTAGAATTTTCTCCTCATATTGTTGATTTCAACTGTGTGTTTTAAAATCCTGAAACCACAGTCTATTCAAAATTACTAAAGTGTGGAGTTGAGATGCCCACAGTATTTTTCAACTAATTCTTACTGCTTTAGCATCCTTTCCCCACCTCTACATCCACATACCTCCTGTTTCCTCTCTGAGGCTAGGTCCACTTTGTCTTAATTTTGGTAAAAACAAAAAACTGAACAAAAACCCTGGTAGAGAATATTTGCTGTTAGGTATTATAATGTCAAGGAAAGAAAATTGCTCATTTCTCTTCTGTCCTTCATCTTCAATCACAACGGAAATTTGTTATTTACAAGAAGCTGAGAGCTTGTCATATTGTCTTCAGCTGCAGCAAACACACATGCATCTTGAAGACAGGAGAAGTGACCTAGAAAATGCAGGGTTAGATCTGTGGAAGACTGATTAACAAGCAAGTATACGTCTCCTGGGTACCAGACAGGCCGGTCCTAAGCTTTTCCTGAAGCAAGTGGGGAATGAGGCGCAGGAAATACAACATAAAGTTGCACGGACATGGTTCCCCCTAGCTGCAGGGACATTTAGCACCCATACAAATTTTTGAGGGATATTTTCACAAGGTTGAAAGCAAAGATCCACACAGATAAACAGTAGAGGCGTATCCCCACCAGTTCATCAAATGAGAAAATTTGACAACTGAGCTCTCAACACCTACTGGGGTTTCAGGATGTTTCTCACAGCTCTAATGTTAATCTTCATGGAAAATGATAATCTTTTGCCCAAAGGACTTCAGGGAGAGCACACAAAGATGCAAGGACAGGGGTGGTCTTGTATACTATCCCTGTTCCAAGCCAACCAATGGCTTTCAAGCGACCGATCCAAATCAGACCATCTTAGCCTTAGCCTGGTAAAGAGCTCAGAGCCAGCAGCTCCCCCCAGCCTTTTTTCCTTGACTGCGAGAAGAAAAGCTCTCACTACCTGGTGTCCAGCTGATTTAATGGAGTAGTTTTAATGACTGCAAACAGGAGCCATTAGTTCCAGGAGGTATAAGTTAGAAGCAAAACAAAAAAAAAATTGAGACAAATATTTCACAATCACTGGCAAAATGCAATGAAATTCCTCTTTCAACAGAAGGCGATTTTAATATTGAACTTATTTGTTATTTAGGAGAGTGACACAACATATCTGCCACTTTCCATCTTGAATTCACCAATTTTTGGCCAATGCTTGATGAAGACTGTTAGCTTTATCAAAACTGTAGGCACAAATAGTCAGCTGAGAAGTTTAATTCTGCACTTAACTCACTTAGCTGCCGCTGACATTTCATGAACACGTGAATGTGTATGCGCTATATAGGTGACCAATATACAAGAGGGTTACATGCATGGTTATAATCCGCAGCGATTGTTATACCGAGTGCAAGCTTAAAGGGAGTGTAAATCCCGCCGTGCTTAGAGCAAGAGCTCAGCTAAGGCCTCAGAGCCGCGGTGCCGACGCACCCCCGACGCCCAGGTGATGGGCACAGGGCGCAGCGCAGAAGCAGCGCTCCCATTGTGGTAGGCATCCCCTTTTCAGTGGAGTAATCAAATAGGTTTGATTGGTCACTGTCTGCCTTTGTCCGGCGCTGACCTACGCGTTGCGCTGAGGGACATCTTTGTCTCACTTTTCTTTGGTCACCGAGTTCATGGAGCTCAATGGGCCGCGGCTGGCAGTCCATTAACAGGGGTTCTCAGCTCAGCCCCGGGCCACCCAGGAGCCCTGCTGCATGTTCTCACTGAATGGCTTCACTGGTGGCCCATTCAAATGTGCTAATGTCAGAAAAAAAGAGTTGAATGGAGGAGCCAATGTACACCATTGCTCAGGCGAAGTGACTGCAGCCTCCAACAAAGCCTCCCCTGTGGCGATGTTAAGCAGAGTTATCAATAGTGCTAAGGCAGAGCAAGAACTAATGCTCCAATCATGTCATCAACAGGTGGCACAGATGCAGCCACTTCAATACAGAAATCACAGGGCAACATTTCCTGGTAATTCTATCCTCTTTCCAGCGCTAACGTACAGAAAAATGTGCAGATGTCATGTGGCTTTCTTGTAGAGTGTCAGACCCCCTTGAACCAAGCTCCAAAGGACTTTTTTGTTTCCTGTTTCTTTTACTATTCACACCAACTGTAGGCAATGTTCAAGTCCCATTTTGCGTGAAGCAGAAAACTTAGTTTTTAAGGTACACATAAATAATTTCCTTTCGGTTTTTTGAGCTGCATGAATGGACCTTGCAAGCAAGAAAGGAAACAGTTTTGGTATTCACAACAGTACAGGACACATTACTACACCATTTCATTAATTCTTAGAGGGCACATTAAGTTACTTTGATTTACTTCAAAAAATAAAATTAAATCAAAATATGGTTGAACTCACATCCACTATGAACACGAACATCTTTTCTTCTCACTTGAGTATGATGTTCACCTCTAATGTTTTGGAGAAAAAATAGGGCACAATAAAAACAGGGCTCCTAACAATTCTGAATGCCACATCTATACAAAGTGAATTTGCAAAGCACATCCTAGGCAAAGAACTGCCACAGTTTCTGCTCTAATTAACAACTCATAACTTTGCAATGGATTTCCATTGCTGTACTCATAGTAGGTGGTAAATGTGTGGCAGAAGGGAAGTAACCATCTCCACAAAACACAAGACAGACACCTTCCTCTGTTAGGCCTGAAGACTTGCATTCATTTTCAAATCATTCATATGAGACAGAAGGGGAGAAAACAAAAAACACTAAGGAAAATTCCCCTGCCAGGGAAAATTCCAGCACTCAAGGAGGCTGAGATAGGACTTCTTCCAAAAGTGGTTCCCACAGTTACAGGCAATCATTCAGGATAGGCTGCAGGTCGTGGCCACAGACCACTCCCCAGAAAGCTTTCCTCAACTCTATAACTAACCTGAAACCAAAAACCACAACCACAACGAGTCACACAAAGAAACAGAAGAAACCACAGCAATGGTCTAGGTCTTTAAGCTACAGGGAATTGGTTAAATACAATTCCCAGATGATTTTAAGAGGAGAATTGAGCACCGCACTACAAAGGCAAGAGGAAAAATCCCCAATAATTTCTAGCAGTCCAATCTGGGGAAAAAAAACTCTTGTTTGGACTTTGGCTGTTGTTTGAATCCCTTGCTTACCAGCAGGGGATACCTTCTACTTTAAACAGACAGGAAAGAAATTGTGGGCCAGAAACACGAGCTAGGCAATAGTCAGCCCTGCACAAGCAACAGATTTAACATTCCTCCACTTCAATGCAAAGAAAATCCACTTTAATGACAAGTAGATTTGATAACGAGAGCTAAGATTAACGAAATAATGGGTTTTTTCCCATTGCCAACATGTGGACTGGTACATAGATTTACTGTCAGAAGTGTTTTTCTTTCCAAGCTGCTGTAACTTTTTTTAAAATTCATTACTGCAAATACGGAATTCATGATGGCAATACAAACACTGAACTAAGACTTTAGTTTACTTGTTTGTTTAATGGTCCAGATATGATTTACATTATTTATCAATGGGTTCTTCACTCATGCATAGTTAGGCTAGTCCAAGTTCAGGCTGATAACATAAAAAATTGTGATACAGAGTGATAGCATTTTCAAATAATCATTAAATCAACCTGGCTCTGAGATATATGATTACTTATTAAAAGCAATAATACAGCTCCACCGAAAAAAGAGGTTTTGCTTTAAATTCTATAAAATTATTCTATAAAAATGACCATAAGACACAAATGAGCTCTTTACAGTTATCTATCCATTTACATCAGGTTTTCCGTGACCCTTTCCATGAAACTTTATGCATGGGGTTTTTTTCCTCCAACTTTTCAAAGACAGAAGAAAATATAAAGTATGTCCTGATAAAATGTTTTCCCTAGTACCTAATTGCTTACTAACTGTTACTACTTGTTTTCCACTTTGCATCCAGCATACAAAAGTTCCAGAAAATTTAACAGAAATTTTGTCTAAGAAGAGGTTTAACCAGGAGAAAATAATTTCTCCTTTAAAAACTTTTTCAAACTAATTTGCCCCAAGGAAAACTGTTTTTACTTAGCGCAGCATCACCTGCTTTTCATTATTTCCTCCTCCTTTTACTCTGTATGCCAATGACCGTAAAGGCTCAGCAGATCTCTGTGGAACTTTAAATCGTGAAGCGGGAAAGAAACTCCTGCTGCTTTGTACGACTTAGTCTTCGATGCCTTTATAAATTATCACAAATCCAGAAACTGCAATAATTTCACAGCTAGCCTTCTTCCACATCTCCAGTTCTCCATTTCTAAAAATTGCTCTTTTGCTCTGCTGCCCCGCATGGCCGGCAGACTGAGGAACCTGCTGCCTCTCCCAGAGGAATGAGCAGTAGGCTTCGGCACCCAGCTGGCACAAAGGCTCTTTTTGCACAACTCTTGGTCTTAAAGGATACACCAAAGTGTTTTATAGGATAACATTCATATTCAGAATTTTTTTTTTAAATCTTCCTAAAAGTCACAACGAATAGCTCTTACTTGCCTTTCAAAATGTTGGGATTTACAATGCTGATCGTTCCTCCTGTTTTATCCAGGTGTTCTCACTAGGTTGTCTGGTCACAGAACATATAGTGAGAACTGGAAGGTCCTACGTGTAAGGCCTCATCCCTACAAGCATGCTTAACATACCTGCCTGTTTACATTCAGAGGAATAATTCCTTTAACTAAAGCTGTCTTTTGCTAAAACAATTTTTTCTTACACTTTTTGATATATTTTTAATATATCTAAGTATAGAATAGGATCATTTCCTGAAATACTGGTTGGTACCATGAAGAGATGGGAAAAAAAGATCAAGATTTATTTCTCTCTGTTCTAGTGAAAAAGCAAAGAATATCTGTGTTTAAAATATTACAGCTGGCTTAAAAATGGCTCCATTTCAGATGAGAAGTAGCAGCTTCAGTTCTCCATAGTGTGATATTTATCACCGTGTAATAAAAAGTTCTGTGCCTTACAAAATCTATAATAGGTAGGTCAACCACTTAATATCACGTCATTCCTATAATCATACACAGCACTTCAGCTTTACATAGATCTCAGACGTTGTCACTTCAAAGGAGATCAGAACAAAACCAGTAAGAGAAAAGGTTCTCTTTCTTTAATGCAAATGGACTTCTTTTTAAAGAGGTGTTTTTAAAAGCCTTCATATCACGTTAAGAAAGATGCATTATGACTACCTGAATTAAATGTCTTTACAATTGTCTGATAATTTAAGAATTAAACTCAAAGAGATTGCTTATATGTTATACTATCCCCACTAAAACAACCTACATTAGAACATTTATGATGACAGAGACCATTTCCATTTGGCTGTATTTGCAGGCAGTCGGCATGCCACAGGGATTCACAATTAGCCCACCTCTTACGGATGCCAAATGGGACAATAACCCCTGTCCTAGCATTTGACAATGCAATAATCCTGTTTTACTACAATGTCTGCGTTTGACGGGGGGGTAAAAAAAAAGAAACACAAGAAAACAACTGTAAAACAACTGTCTCTGTCTTTACAGTGTCTGGAGTGCAGAACTTTCTGGCATTGCGGGATACGGGCGTGCTGCAGGCTGGGAGGGAGATGCAGTTCTCCCATCAGCACAGACCAGGGCAGCTTTTCAGTCACATCAGGGCTGAGCACATTCTTGACCATTCTTGACCATGAATGAAAAAAAACTGTTGCAAAAGACTGCCTACAGGTAACTTGTAGGAAAAATATATCTGGATTTGTGTCGTTCACAAAAAATGCTTAAGAAAAAGAGTACACTTTTGTATTATCACAGATCTCTGTGGGAAAGATGTGACAACCAGAGGGATTTTCAATTTTTCAGTTACCTAAGTAACTGAGAACTGTTAGTATTTTCAGGATATGGTACCAGTGCAAACTGTTACAGACAGAAGTATTTGACTGCAGCTACTCTGTCCTGCAAGAGTTAAAACTGGGAGTGAATATTAGTTTTTCCACTGGTGCTAGAAGAACGCAAGCACTGCCAGTTTGCTTTAGTTTGGTAAACCATCGGCCCAGTTCCCAGCCAGGCAAGGAGAGAGCGTTTCACTGCTGAAATAATCTACCAAGTGTTCACATAAAACCAGAGAAAGGGAGAACCACATAGGGATCAAAATTCAGACCAATATGTAGTAGCAGAGGTCCTTGACTAAACATGTAGAGAAGCCCTCCCTGAAAGGGCTAAACCCCTGACAATCCCTGTCTCAGACCTTACTGTGAGCATCCTTGTTCTCTTGTGTTTTCTTCCCCTGCAAAGATAGCTTTAAGTATTTGCTGAGCAGAGTTGATAACTAGGATAGATATTTCGAAGAATGCAACTTCTTGCCTGACAGGATTAAAAAGACTTTGAATAAGCTCGTTAGGCTCCCTATGTAAAATCACTGATAATATAGACTCGGGACATCCGTGCCGAGATAAGCACTCAAGGAACTAGTTTAAACCAACCCCTTGTGATAGTCCGAGGCCAAAGGACTGATGAGCCAATTCAATGACTATATATGGGCAAAGGAGACCCAAAGTTCAACCAGTGGACAGGTGAGGAAGACCACCGGAGACCACTGGAGGACCCCCGAAGACCACCAAAGAGGACAACTATGCATGCAGATTGAACATTTACATATGTTAATGAATTCTCGGAAATCCTATGACTATGTATGACTTTATAGCATATAATCTCTGGGAGTTTACCAAATCACTGGAGCACTCATGGTGGAACAATCCCCAGTGCTGCCCAGCGCTGTAATAAAGGATGCCTGCTTAATAGTAACTTTGTTGCTATTGAGTTTTATTTCGGGAACTTTCTGAATACTCCATTTCCTCTTACGGGGAGGTTCGGACTTTGAAGGAAAGTATCATCCCCACCTCCTTTCTCCCACTCCCATGCAGGGGACTATAAAAATATCCTTCACCAGGCAGGCAGAGGGAGAACCAGCAAAGGGAGGGAAACACTATGGCCATGGCATGCTTTTTGCAGTATGATGCTGTTTCTTCTTATTCCCCTTCATCCTAAGGCATTCTGCAACTTTTATGCTATCTTCGGTGTGTAAAATTTCTTCCATCATTACCTCCTGCAGTGCTCAGCAGGGCAGGTGGTGGTGGTGGTGGTGTTACCTTTTTCCCCTTGCTCAGTGACAATCTCCTTTTCTGCCACCTCACTCTCCATCCGTCCTGGGCAGGGACACAGAGGTGCTCCAACCTTCTCTCTTACAGAGTGCAGCAGTAGCCTCTGCTTTTAAGAGCAAGGAACTTTAATCAAACCTCTTTTTTTTGCCTTAGCCGCTTGACAATATAGGGCAGAGAAAGAAGAGAGAACAGGACTTTACGTACTAGCCAAAATACTGAGATATTGCCATGAAATCATAAAAATGCTGGGCTGAAATAGATTTCAGGAGATCATCTAGCTCAGCAGGGTGCATTAAGGAAGAAATCTCTCTGCTGACAATACTAATGGTGAGCTGTTAATACTACCATTCCAGCTCTGCAGCTTCTCATCAGAGTATTTGGCTGTCATTCACTCCTTTTTTTTACCCCTCTTTAACTCACACACGGTTTGTGTCTGTCACTCAGCAAAGAATCAGACCAACTCACATCTCGGACATGGCACAGGTTTCAGGTACCACTTTCCCCCTGTGATGCGTTCTGATGGGTTTTGGAGACAGCATTGCTCAAGGCATTTCTTCCTCCCATGAGTCCCTCGCAGAAGAGAAGGTTTACGTTAAAGAGTAGTTGTTCCTGCTAAGCCCATTGAAATTGCAGTTGCGACATCCAAATGGATTTTTTTTAAGCAGGGTGCTGGATTGACAGGAAAGCAGCTGCTCTGCAGCAAACAAGAGTGAAAATTAATAGGAGACCAAGAGAAAAGAAAGACTGTTGGGTTTGCTCACCCCCATCAAGTTGTCAGGATATAGATGAGCACCCTTTGATCTCTCCCCAACTAATTACTGCTCGGGGTTTGACTGTTTAGTACATTAGTCGCCCTTCATAGAAAAATGCAACTATTGTAATACAAATCTGCAATGAAAATTTATATGCAAATACAGCATCTGATAAACAAAACATGGCAAAAGTCATCTGACAGAATACCTGTCACACAACTTTTTCAAGTGTTTTGTCGCTGAGCAACAGCACGTGCACTGGCTGTTAAAACGAAACAGGTATAAAAAGAACAAGCATATGTCTGAGAGTAAGACAGACCACACATACAGCACCTTATGATGCATATGTTTCTTTGAAATATTACCAAAGTTCTAGGATTAGTTGATTTAAATATGTTTCTTAAATCTTATCATATTATAGTAAGAACAATATACTGCAAGAGCTCAATTGTATAATAAGAATTGTATTGGTTTTAATTTCATAAGTTCATAGCAGCTTAAGATGAGAGACATTAACTGTAAACAAGTGCACCAGCTCACATAACAATTAAAGATGATTTTTGTGTTCAAAGCTTCAGAGCATACAGCTAAAATGAGACAAATGAAGTATCTTTTTGTGAAGAGAAAGCAAATAGAAAACTTTCCTGTGACACAAATGGCAGATAAATCATTCCTTCATGAAGAAGTCTCATTTCCAGCCCTGGCAGTTTTATGGTTTCCTATGTTGCCTCCAAGAGGCGATTGGGCATTCAGGCTCCACATCATCCCACTCCCCAGCGCTCAGAGCTTTGGCAAGGGCAAAACCCAGAGTTAATTTCTTGCCTGCTGGAAAACAAGGAGAATTTCCACACACTGTCACCTTCAGGGTCCACCTTCCTGCAAAGACAACAGATGTCTTCAAAATCTGATGTTTAAAAGGAGGACCGGACAGATGTGACATTTTATTGCTCAGTCTAACAGTCAAAGTTTGCTTTTTTAAAAAAAGGTATACATAGGCACATTTGCAACATTTGACTCCTTTTTTCAGTCAGAATAATTCTTATCTAACAAAAAGGAAACACTGCTGCTACTCATTAAATTTGTCATCATTCCATCTGTTTACAGATCTTATTTGGGGAAAGAATGCTCTTTTCTAATGTGCATCTGTTAATATTCTAAAAAGTATCTGTTAATATTATCACAGTGTTTAAAAAACTAATGTTTTTTTTTTTAAATGTGCATTACATCTATTATAGCATAAGGATGATGTCATATTTTGTTTTTTCATATTTTTCCAATATGAAATTGCCACAGACTGCTGTTATAAGCTATAAATTACCAACGTAAGCGTTATGTATGTGGATTTGTTCTATGATACATTGGTCTACTGCACCCAGGAGCGGGATATGCCATTCACAGAACACATGGCCTTTGCTGCAAACAGATGATGAGCAAATTTCAGATGTGGCTAGGTATAGGCTATATATTGAGCATGTATAGGTAAGGCGAAGGAGGGAGTATGGGCTATGTTAAAACTGCCTTAAGGTAAGAAAGAAAAAAAAGTGAGATCAACACGACATACCTAAACATCCCTCACCACGTTGTGTTGTAGTGTACAGTTTAGCACATGTTGGGAACAGCCCCTCTCACAGCTTGAGCCTTTGCCTGCCAGTCTGGAGCCAGGAAAGGATTGCTACCACTGCGTCTGGCTCAGGGTTACCTCCTTCACCCAGATTTGTGATTTATGAGCGGTATATTTGCTGTGTCATAAGCAGCCTGATACAGCGATGGCACATTTAGCTGGGATTTAGCTGAGAGCAGCATGCCACCAGCAGGTACAATCATGGCACATTTAGCAGGGGTTCAGCCGAGAGTGGCATGCCACCAGCAGGCTCCTGTACTCCTGCCACGGGCATTAGCTAGGGCAGAGCTCTGCTGCCCCATTGGAGCTGGGCACCATGCCCTTCCACATCTATCACAGCATCCACTAGCACATCTGTGCCAAATTCAGACGGCAGCGTAAAGCTCACCGTTCCCACAGCCCGTATCTCAACCCAGGGTCGTGTCTCAGAGCAACGGCCTTTCTGACCAACCAGGAGACTAACACACACGTGAGACGGGGATGCGGAGGGGAACAGAAATACCCGACTGCAGGATGACGTGCTCAGGATACAGGCAGATGTGCACCCATGGCAGGGTGCAGCCAAAGCAGCGTGAGGTACCCATGGGAAGACATCTCGGCTTTTGCTATGGGGTCATCAAGAAGCATCCAAACTTGTGTTCCTACAGACAAGCACGTCCTGCACCAAGTAACTCTGCTTATAAAATAGGTTCAATAATAATATACTAAACTATCATGCAGTCACAGACAAAATACTTCATTTCTTGAAATAATCTTATTTCTGAGCTGTGATAAATCCGAGCAGATAAGCAGTTTAGGGGGTCAGTTACATGCATTGGATGTAGCGCAGTAGGTTCGCAGTCTCCCTTTGGAGAGACTGGTGTATATTTGTGTATATATATGTTTACATGTGTGTATAAATACACATACGTGTAGGTGTGTTGTAATCTGAGTGTAAATTATGCTGGAATGTTAGACTTCTGCTTCCCTGATACAGTTTTGCCATAATATTATTTTTGGCCTCTCTTCTGCAAGGAGATGTGAACCTGAGCATTTTGAAGCAGAAAATGCCTACTTGGCTAACAACACTTGAGGCTTTTATTTTTGTAGCAGTTGGATGTAGCAGATTATACACCTTCTACATTAGGCCCACAGTTTTCCTAACGAATACAAAGTGTTCCCTCTGCCTTGCAAAGAGCAATACTGCAAGATTTTTTATTTTTGTCAGCATGGAGCAAAACTCAAACTTTCCACACTGCAGTCTGGGAAAAAAAAAAAAGAAGAAAAAGAAAAAAACCTAATCTTTGGAAACAGCAACTAGATTTTCATTTAGTGATTGAAGCTGTTTCCCATAAAACTGTCTTAACAACCATATAAAATATTTTAAAATACTGTGGTATACAATCAGTTACACATACTAGAAGGCTTTGGCACAGTCTAAATCATTAATGCTTGTGCTTGTACTTTTTAATCTTTATTATATCAGTGAGACTTGTTTTACATTTCAAATCTAATCAGAGGGAAGCCATTCATAAATAACAGTGCAGGCCATAAATCAGAATGGGATAATAAGAATGCTCAATATTTGTGCACCTTTTTTTCTATAAGGCTTCTGCAGCCCTTTCTTCTCAGAATAATAGAAATCCTTGGATTTAATACTTAACTTACATAATTAGCATAGATTCATTTTCTATGCAAATGGTATGGGAAAACAAGAGACCAACATGATCCTGAAAACACAGAAATATATATTTGGTAAGGATGTCTTATGGAGGGACTTAAGCAAGAAAAGATTTTTCATTTTATTTTACCTTTTAGAAGCTTTACTGTTAATTCCAGCATATCAAAGATTTAAAAAACAATCAACCAAACAAAGAAAAACCACTTTCTAGCAAGATACCTTGTTCCATTCTCAGAAGAGACAAACAGAAAGAGAAGGAGAAACTGCTGTAGGGTGAAATTTTAGGTCTTTCAGGAAATCTCATAAAGATGAACACAACATGGAATGCTGCATCTTTATCTTCTGAAGACTTCGTTTTAAGAAGCATTTTAACTGATATAACATCACAAGCCCACTGCATGACTACTAAAGGCACAAATAAAAAGATCACTGGATGAGATAGTTTCAACTAGACTGCAGTTTTAGTTCAAGAGTTGGAACAGATATTTTAGGATGAGATAAGTAGTCACCGTTTCTAGTATTATCTACAGCTACTCTGAGGCATAAGGACTATGGACGATTGTCTCTCCAGATTTAACATACATAATGTTTGGGTTTCTGGAACAGCAGAAGCATAACTGGAAAGGCAATAATGCCTTTGTGTGTGTGTGCGTGTGTGAGCATCCATGCTTTCTCTATATTCATATTATTTTTAGAACTTTGAACCATCATTTTTAAAGTTAATTTTTACCAAGCTACCTGTGAATACCTTTTTTTTTTTTCCCATCATTGTGTACTTTTCATTAATACTTGAAAAAAGGTCTGAACCACCTGACCAAGAGAAAAATAAAGGAGAGATCAACAATAGCATAACGCAAACTGGCATATGACTACAAACATCTTTCGTTCTGTAACAACCTGGTTCTCATAAATATCCAGTGATATCAGGGCAGAAGATTTTCAATAACACCTCAGTGCATAGAACTAATTTTTCCAAACCTAGGCCACTTAGGGCTAAATCTTAAGAAAAACCTACTTATTGGCATTTCAGGTAAAGCAAGGTGCCAGGGTCTCATGCAATGAGAACCCAAGTGGAAAAAAAACCAAATCAAACAAACAAACCAACAAAACCACACTCACATGGAGAAGTTAGAAAGTGCCACTTAAACTGGCTTTAACTGGCAACATCAACATCTTGTGTTAGGACAGACATAATTCAAGGAAGAGGAGTGGCAGAGAAAAATGGAGATATACATCAAAGAACACTACAATTATTTATTTCTCTGCTTTACCTTCATGCACTGCATTGATATGCACATTCTTTAAGTGTACTTGAGGTGACACCTACAGCCACACTGGGTATCAGATCCCAGGTAGCCAGGCTGAGATCAGCAACTGGCAACTGGGAGAGCCAAGACCAAAAGATGAAGAAGCTTGAATACCACTCCAAAAAGCTGGTTTGTTTTGTTGTTGTTTTTTTTTTTTTAAATTTAGTACTCAAAAACATTTGTTGAGAATAGACAAGTATATTTCTCTGCTGTTAGGAAAAAGAAAAGCCTGCTATACCATGAAACAATTTGCATAGACAAGAATCATTACCATGTCAAAAGTAATCTCTTCAACTTTTACTAAAACCCAAAGGTAACTTCCATTTGGTGGTTTTTTTCAGCTTTGGTTCTGGAAATATAATGTGCTTTTTATACTTGAGATAAAAATACAGGGGATTAATTCGCTGTTTCTTTTTACAAAAATCCAGGAAAACCCAATGACACTGTAGTGGAGCGAATCTTACACACCAATGCCTTCATTAGCGTTCCCTCCCATTCACAGTGCACTACACCTGAAGCTGCCTTTAAAACAAGGCTGTTACACTATGATGAGTAAACATTGATCACTTATGTGTATCACAGAATCACAGAATCTTTTGGTTGGAAAACACCTTTAAGATCATCAAGTTCAACCGTACCTGTCCACTACCAAACCATGACCCTAAGCACCTCGTCTACCCATCTTTTAAATACCTCCAGGGATGGTGACTCAACCACTTCCCTGGGCAGCCTGTTCCAATGCTTGACAACCCTCTCCATGAAGAAGTTTTTCCTAATATCTAATCTAAACCTCCCCTGGCGCAACTTGATGCCATTGCCTCTTGTCCTATCACTTGCTACTTGGGAGAAGAGACCAACACCCACCTCGCTACAACCTCCTTTCAGGTAGTTGTAGAGAATGATAAGGTCTCCCCTCAGCCTCCTCTTCTCCAGGCTAAACAACCCCAGGTCCCTCAGCCGCTCCTCATAAGACTTGTGCTCCAGACCCTTCACCAGCTTCGTTGCCCTTCTCTGGACACGCTGAAGCAACTCGATGTCCTTCTTGTACTGAGGGGCCCAAAACTGAACACAGTACTCGAGGTGCGGCCTCCCAGTGCCAAGTACAGGGGAAAGCAACAGTACAGTAAAGAGATTGCACACACTTTTGCTGGTCAAGTATTTTTTGGTATGGTCTACAGCTGCAAGGAAATTGCACAATGAGAGTATCAGATTTTCTTATAGTAACCAGATAAACAAATACCCATATACTCTCAAAATACCAGAAGTACACATTTATTAAAAAAAAAAAACCACAACATTTGTGTTTCTCAATTACAGGACATGAATGTTAACAAATGAATGGCAGATAAAAGCTGCTAAAAGTGAGTATTGTCTGCACACAAATTAAGATTGAAAAATAAAGCATTTTAAAAGGAAAATACACAAATGCTAATGTACCAATTGCGTTCATATTTGCGCTTTTAATTCCATAATTTTCTTTATTCAAGAGAAGTTGCTGTGAAACTTCCAACATTCCACGAAATCGAGAACCTCGCAGAGGAATTCAACTCATCTTACTATGCAGCTCTTAGAAGTGCGCACTCATGGCTTCCTCTGAAATCCTTATCCAAGCGAAGCTCGGATGCCTCAAGGCTATCCTCTGAGGCACATTTGAGCAGGCACTAAGCACTGAAGAGTTCACTTCCCATTTCTCTCAGCTGTGCTGTACCAACCCCACCGTTCACAAGACACAGTGGCAAACTGCAAAGAGGATTTGATTTAGCTGAACAATAAATCAGAGAAGGAAACTTGGTCCTTCAGCCATTGTGCTACCAGAAGGACTCTGCACTCCTCAAGGTGCTGATACCCAACCCCAAATTCACAGAAAAGTTAACCTTGCGCACACTTTACGGCTAGTCATATCATTCCCCATTTTCTGTTTGCATGTGTAAAACTGGCAAATGTTTTTTTTAAATTGCAGACCAAGAAGAAATTCCCATAGGTTTCCTAAACTGATCTTATGCAAAACATTAAAAGACAAATCGTATATTATGCAAAGTCAACAGCAATTTCAGCTGATGCTGTATCTCACACCTGTACCCAGCAGCATGGAGATAATATTTTCAATGGCACAAACAGAGTCAGAGTAGCTTCAGCACTACAGCAGTACCGAAGTTTTAAATATAAGATCTGACAGATGGCACACAATCCTCCCTCTTCTTTAAACACCAAAAGCCTGATCCTCCAGCACTTGCACGCCCACACAAGTAGATTTTCTACCTCTGCAGTACTACTTCCATGTCAGTAAGATCTTCCAGGAATGCAAAGTTCATCCACAGGTTTCTCAGGTACAGGACCAGGCTTCCTATTTTGAGAGTACCTAATGTGTACAGAGCTAAACCAACATCAACAGGCTTATCTACAGCATATAAAAGATAAACATCTCAAATTTAATAGCAGGCATTCAGAGCAACTAGAGTAGCACTCCCTTCTCCATACATTCGTCCTCTGCAAGTCATACCAGCAACACAGACCAGTATCATGGGTTTTACATTTCTCCCTCAAAATTAGTGTGCCCTTGCTCTGCACCAAGAGGTCCTGTTTTGTTATGATCCCAATAAGAAAGGCACTCAGACTCTCTGAAGTATCAGTTAAAATGTCATTTAGTGGATCTAGTACTATAAAACAGCAGAGGATAGTATGAATTATTTTACATCCCTTCAGATGCTGGGAATCCCAAGCTGCACGATATCAGATGGGTCTCCAATCAGTGCACAGCATGGTGTGCAGATCCCTACTCCATTTGGGGCTTTTGAGCTTTTATGGGATTTTCTTAAAACAATTCTATTCATTTCTACTGTAAAACAAAAAGGACATTCACAGGAGAACTTGTTGCCACATTTTCAGATAAAGACAAGGACACGTGGGTGGTGTAATCACTGGTACCAAACGGGAGCTGCCGGCAGGCTCCATCATTACAGTTCACCGGCAGCGTTTGTCCTGTGGCCAAGGCGTATGTGCAGCTCAGCACAGGCCTGAAGGCCAGGCTATAAGCACAATATATAAGCTGCTAAATAAGTGCAGCACAGGCCTGCAGCTTCTCAGGTTAACTGTGATGTGGATCGCCAACTCCTGGGTGCAGAGTCGTCTCCTGGCTGGGATCACCAGAGCCACAGAGCACACCTGCTAGTGTTCCTGATACACATGGCAACACCCTGTTGCTTGGCC
This sequence comes from Balaeniceps rex, assembly GCA_013401315.1. Classification (NCBI taxonomy): domain Eukaryota; kingdom Metazoa; phylum Chordata; class Aves; order Pelecaniformes; family Balaenicipitidae; genus Balaeniceps; species Balaeniceps rex. The sequence goes on along the minus strand of VYZW01037059.1, from coordinate 11,776 downwards.
AAGCTGCAAATCCCTGAATCCTGCTTATTTTTCTGCTTTATTGAAGAATTCCTCATGGCTCTGAAAAAAACTCCCGAAGAAAATTAGTATCTATTACACATATTTAAACTTGTTGCACCAACCATAAAAATTGAATTCCTAAACATGCTGCTATGCATAAAAAACTCTAAAATATGTCCATAATACTCTTTATGTGATTATACTAGACTACTTCCTAGCAGTTTAGAAGAGAAATGACATATTCTGTGATAACTTTCAGGCCACAGGATACCAAGAAAATGAATATGGACAGCAGGCAGCAGCATGAGGATTTGGGATTAAATTTACAATTAACACATAAAGCATTATAAGAGTTATGAACAAAGATGCAAAAGAAAAAAAAACCCTATCCCTGGCTTTGGTTTGCTTGCTCACTATTTTTGATATTAAATACACATACCTGGCTTAGTTTTCTAAGGAAATGAGACTTATTCAACTATACCACCTGTTTGCCCATCAGTCCTTTCACTCTAACAACTTCTGATCTTCATCAGCTTTAATCACATATGACAAGGCAGCAAGAGGTTTCAGAGAAAGCACTTTGCTACACAGTGTGCGAGAACTTGGGGGTAGGAGGGAATGGCTTACATTAATTACTGTCCCCTATGGAGGGAGGCAGAGGAGACCTGAAGGCTGAGGTTTAAGGTCACTCTTGTTCCTCTTCCACCAGCTACATCTTCTGCCTCTTGTCTTTAAAGCATTGAGAGTTTCTGCTGTAAGAGGGACAAGAGTCCTCAGAGGGCAGGCAGAACTGCTGCCCTGTCTACTTGGATTTTGTTGCTTCCCTCAGTAGTAGTGAGGGCAGGCTGAGACCTGCTTCTCCTGCCCAGTCCTGGCTGGGGGCTGTAACCTCAGAGCCAGGAAATCGGCTGCCCACCCACGCTGGAATCTCCCCGTCCAAGGGAGGGATGCCAAATCCCAAAAGCTGGTGAAGCTGAACATTTTTTCAAATTGTCACCAAATGCGGTTGCTAACAACAGTCTGGTTAGGTTCGTTTCCAGAGTTAAAATCAGAGATAATGAGATTAGCCTGATATTAGGTATCAGGAGATAACCCTTGCTGTGATGGCCTCCTTCATAAAATAAAATATGAGTGGGATACAGTTAGTCTTCTGTAATAAAAATCTTTCTTGTATTATAAAGTACAATAATAAAGCTACCCACATCCTGAATCCTACAAGCCAGGAAAATATTTTTGTTCTATATTATTCCAAACAATACTGGGCTATTTATACCCCAGGAAGGGGGAAAAAACCAAACAACAACAATAAAAAAAATACCAAACAAAAACCCATAAAGAAAGAGCATTACTTAAAATGAGAAACAGCTTTCTCTGAGTTGCGCGTGAAATTTTTATGATAGAGCCCAATTCAGATGAAGCCTGATTAAAAATGGTTCATTTGTAGGCAAGTTGGAATTGGCTGACTACTGCCTAATCATTAGGAATATTTATATGCATCTCAAACTATTTAAAAGGGAAACATTGGAAGAAAGAATTAAAAAAAATAAATAACAAAAATGCATTTCAGCCCAAAAAGCTTTCCTTTGCTTTCTATTTAGAGATTTAATGAATACTGCAGTCATACAAGTAGCAAGACCACACAACAAGAGAATGAAAGAACCTGGACAAATACGAGAATTTAGTAACCGTGATTTGCAATTAACAGCACATTTTATCACAGTATCTCACAACTTTTTCCACGGATACTGAGTTTTAGGCTGTTCAGCACAAGTGAGTTCTTGAAATAGAAATGATACACTCACAAAACTGATTTGTGATTTGATTCCCACTATTAAAACGATAAAAAAATTTAAATGGTCAGCTATCGGTTACATACCATGCACAGACTTTGTCTCACTCAAGTTACTCATGTGCTTCAATCCAATAATCATGCTAACAAAATAGTCCTTGTATGATTAAAAACTGGATCCCACTTCATAGTCTTAAATGCAAAATAAATTCTTCATTGTGTTGGCCTCAAAATGCATTCTGTGTAATATAACTGGCTATTTTTGTTAGTTCTAGGGTTCCCAGAACCAAGTCATCCGACAAACCAGCGTCGAACACATTAAACCTCACGGCTTCCCACTGAGGAAGTGCTGTTTTACAAGTGGGGACAGACACGTGCAGAGGTTAAGAGCCCAACTCCCAGCGGTATTTAGGAGTCGAGCAGCAAAGCCTTGCAGGATTTTGAGGTGAGAGTGAGCAGGCAGAGTTGTCATCTGCAGGTGGCTACCACATCCCTGATTCAAACATGCAAACAGGTACTGAGGAGGTGAAACTGCATATCCCAGACCCGTGGGGAATCTCGTCAGCACCAAATCTCAGGGTTTGGCGCTTTCACAGCTTGTTAAAGTTGTTGCATATCTTATGATTAATGCTTATTGGATACGCATCAGTATTTAGTTACCACTACCATGTAGGTCTTTTGCATACCGAATGATTGCTTTTGCCACTAGACAACATCCTGTGCTTTCTGCAGGCTGTCTCCAGCTTCCAGAAAGGGTGGCGACAGAGGTAAGAAACAAGCAGGGTGGGATTAGGGAGAAAAACAAAAAACAAAAACAAAACAAAACAAACAAAAACAAACAAACAAACAAAAAAAACAAAACACAAAACCAGAAAAAAACCCACACCGTTTCAGGGGTCAGGCTTGCACTAAATTTCTCATTTCTAGGGCACCATCAGTATCCAGGCGACTGAGTGGGGCAGTGGCTGCGCTGTAATTCCCTGGCATGCCCAAGAACAGATTCAGCTGCGTAGCTGCTGCTCTGAGTCCTGCCCACAAGAGGCTCGAAATAACCTGTGACAGCACAGGGCCTTCAACTCTGGTCCCCCAAGGTTTTGGGCACGTGTCCTGGGCACTTTGGTATCTCCCACATCTAGCCAGAATCTCACTTCGATTCATACTTAGCACTGTATTTCCTGGTACAAACCCCTCCGCGCCTCATGATGGAGTCAGTGTGAGCATCCCAGCTTAGTTCAGGTAAAGAAATGTGATATGCTATAATATCCTATGATGTTCCGTGATGTTTAAGAATACATATAAGAAGTACTATATAGCTCCTTTTAAAAGATTAAACTTTTATACTCTTTGCCACATCTTTTACTCTTTTGATGAAATCTGAAAACATATACCTTTCCAGTCCCCCACTCTTCTTGAAGACTGTCCTTTATTTTTTCTCCAAATGGTGCTTATGACAAGATTTTCTTCTTTTGAATGTATTTGAAGGTTGTGTACTAGGCTTTTAGAATTAAAATATTCAACAGCCATTTGACCTTGTCTTGAGGCTCAGTAAGACTAGAAATAAAGGCATGTTGACACGTTATCTCAATAGTTACTCTAACAAAGCTTGGGAAAAAGAAACACAAATCAAAGTTATGGCTACCCTCCATGCTTTCACCTCACAGCAAGACAGGCTCAAACAATAAAGCACAAATGGTTTACTGTAACCGTATTTCTTATTGTCAAGAACCTGATAGAAGAGGATTCTGTAGACATATCTCTTATATGAAGAACAAACTGTGTCTGTATTTTACCAGTGGCAATTGAGGTTCAGTTATTTTGGAGACAGCCCACCAGATAATTCTTCCACACTAGAAAGAAACCTGTAATTCTTCATCAGCAAGAGATAAACTATTCTTATCTTTTGTGCGTTTAAAATTTTCTCCATGATACATTCATCTCCGTTGCCACAAAGATGTGATGGTTTGCATTTCTGCTATTTGGGAGTTGCAAAGGCTGAAAACACCAGCCCTGAAGATTACCTTAATTTATTTGCCAATTACATCACACCCAAGGCATCCACCTCAGTTGACATGGATCCCTCCAAGCCCAGCATTCTCCTACTTCTGGCACATCTCCCTCATCTACAACACACACACACACAACCGAGACCAGAAGTGGAAGAGCAGACCTTCTACAGCAGCTGCCCAGCAGTACTGCTGCTCTGGACAGGGCAAGACTAGGTGGAGAACACAGCTGGCTCCTCAGCCAACATAGCTACACCCCACAGCCTTTCCCAGTTTCTTTTTTCCCCTCTCAGCCACCATGGCACAGCTCTACTGGTCATCACACAGTTTTGTGCCTGTCATAGGAGCTACATCAACTGCTTTGGACTGACACGTTGGCCACCAAATGAATACCCTGACTGCAATACTTTAGCTGTGACCTTGCACCAAAACAATCAAGAGCTAAGTTGCAAACTGAAGGAGAATGATTTTTACGAGCATTTTAACAAGATAAGAAAGGTTGGAAATTATTTGGTTGGTTAAAAGAAAGTCAGGGATCAAGAGAACAGTGAATTGTCTCAGCCTTTGGGAAGTTGTTGATGGTTTAAGGGTCAAATAATTTGTAATAACATTAGTAAGTGGAAGAAAAATGGTGTAGTGCTAGCCACAGAAAATTAGGTATTTTACAGATCCTGAACACACACTGTTGGAGCACAGTGTAGGATCATGTTGTTAATCATTTAAGAGGAGAGGTAAATTGTGAAAATTTTGCATTATTGTGAGATAATACAAAAATTCTAGTGATAACGCTTAAATACGTTGCTTGTGGTGAGAAGGGTGTTGTATTAGCCCAGGGTGCTGCAGTCTTACAGCAAAGAGAGAAAGCAGCGGCCACCAGACAATTCACTGTAGGCATTTGAAGTAACTTCAGAGAGAAGAAGTGGGATTCCGAAAGCAAGAATCAAGGAATTTGCAGGAATGTCTTAAAAGTCTTAAGGCAAGTATGCCAAAGCCGCCAAGCAAGGAGACAGGACAAGCAATCCATTACTAGAGAGTCCACAGCAGATCAGAGGATTCAGACATCCAGTAAGGTGTTTTTCTGAGTGTTTTAGTGAGTTTTATAACTCCATTTATCTTGTTTCTCTGTTCTCACTGGACCAAATATCTTTAGCTGGAGTATATTCCCTACAACATT
>VYZW01037045.1:1899-24226 GCA_013401315.1 Balaeniceps rex | reverse complement strand
TTGACCAGACAAATTAGCCATTATATCTTCTTAAACAATTCATTAGTTACTAATGGTTGCAGTGACATCTGCTGATGACAGTGAAGCTGATCAAGTAATGCTTTCAGCGCTGCTAAATTAATCCGCTCATAAATTCCTGGGTTTACAAAGAACATAGAGGAGCAGGCAGAGATTTACTCTTGAACAATTATTTATTTATCCAGAGTTGAAACTTCTAACTGTTCTACCACAACTGGAATCCAGNCAGAGAATTTAATTTGCATTGGCCACCTACCTTTATGTCCTCCATTGATACTTGAGAAGTCACTCTTTCTATTAAAATATGTGGACTCTGAGAGACCAGAAAAGGGGACAGTCTGTTTGGACAGTTGGCTCTTCTCCACATAGCAAGGAGTCTGCTCAAGCATTGCAATCACCCAAAAGCCTGAAAGACACCAGCCACATCTATGCAGCTTTGTTAGATTGCTCCTATGCTGATTTTTTTAACCTACACATGCAAATCCCTAAACCACATCAGAACCCTAGGTGAGAAAAGTTGCCTAATTCTCTAAAAGCTGACCAGTACTGAACCTTCCCCCCTGGAGTGGAGGGTGAGCAACCTGCTTGCATGACGCATGCTTTCCCCTCCTACATCCCAAAATGAGCCTGGGCATGTCAGGGAAATGGCTAGTAGCGAGGTGCCAGAAACGTGCTGCGCAGAGTGCTAGTCATCAAACCCTATGGAAGAGTGCTCTGACCCCGTTTAGCTAATAGAGGCATGAGTGCCACTGGTGACAGTGTGATAGACCATTCAAGGTGTACATCCTCATAAAATAGCCCTACCGTTACAGGCTTGGTCTCTACCCTGCTCACAGGGTAGAAGCCAAGAGCAGGTCTGGGTGGTAATGCTGTCTTACAGGATTCATACAAGTTATTTCTTTGCCACTGGTGACAGATCTGGTAAGAAACAGCTATTAACTTCTATTGTTTCTTAGAGCTGCAAGCCACCATATCATCTTATCCTTATCTACAGGACCTTCTGTGAACAATGGAAAAACTTGCTACTGAAAAAAATTCTGGAAAGTGAAGGCAGATTTCTTCTTGTAGCTTGTGAATGTATATTTGCATGTAAAAGCAATGGCTGCATCCTGTTGCTTTGTTTCCCAAGTTTATGACCATTCTCACTCCTCTAATAAAGCTTTTATCTTTTTGGTTTGCACATGGCCTCGGAGTACTTGAGAGTGTCAAACTTCTGACTCTAAAGGGTACTGGGAGAGAGTATGTTTAGTTTCCCTGCGCTTCAGGCTGGTTATGTTATGTTTCAGGAGAGAACCGAGACATACTGAAACCAGCCCTTTTGCTGCCATTAACCAGCTGGCAGAAGGGCTATAGATAGATTACAGACCCATGTGGAGATTTTCTGAGCATCCTGAAAGGACAGCACATAATTTACCATGTCCGGCAAAGGCACGGTAAACCAAATATAGCTTTTAGATATATCTAAGCAAACCAATTGATTCTGGGTTTATTTACACTAGGATTACTTCTTCCTAACTGGTAAAATACAATCATATGCCCTCAAATTGTCAGAGGGATAAGACAGTCTTCATGCCCTTTGTGAATAAGGAGACTGCATTTTCAAGGAGACGATAATCCAGCATATACTATTATGGGAACATTTTATTGCAGCAACATTTTTTATTTATGTGAACAATTTAGTTTGTGTGCCTAACTCCGAGAATTTGTTCACATGCAAATATAGGGGTGGAAATGGGACGCAATTACAGGCCCGGATCCTGACATCTGTCCTGCACAAGCAGAACATGATGGTTGCATGCTTTGGTTTGGCAAATCTCACTTCTTGTCTGTTATAAATTGAGCCTCATGCCAAAGTGTCTGTGGCCTCAATGCTTCAGCTCTCCTCATGCAGTCATTAACACTTCAAACATTCATAATTTTTCAATCATTTTACTGAAATGTTTAAAAAAAACTTTCCAATAAAATTTTATTTTTAGGTGCTTTATTGAAGTAAAAATGTAAGTGGTCAAGACCGATATCTACATTAGGAAAAACTTAAGTGAAAGATCTTGATAAAACCCTGCTTTAGCATTTCCAGGAACTGAGGGTTTTTTCCCCTCGAAAGTACTTTCAAAAAGTAAATTTTTGCTTTCAGATAGAAATTCATGAGCATTCTGGAATTTTCAATATTTTTAAACTTTTTTCAACCTGTGCAAATTCTCATGAAATAGAAAACCATTTCCCATTCAGCTGAATTACAAAGTATTCATAGGATAATCCCACTAAGAAAATGATTGAAAACATGGTAAGTGACCTCAGAGAATCACTCGGCGTACTGAATTTCCTCTTGATATAGCAGAGAGCAATTAGATTTTTAGAAGAAGAAAGAAAATATCTATTACCTGTTCATGCTGCTAATGGTCACATCCACAATCCAATGCCTTTAAACAGTTCCTAGTGATTTAATAATTGCCATTCTCTTAGAAAAATAGCAATTTTCTCATACCCCTACAATACGGAAGCAGTTTTCTAGTGTGAATGTCTGCATCTGCAATTATTCATATTCAGTGACTTGAATTTTTATAAAAGGTTTTTCTGGCAAATCGTTTTAACTCAGTTTGTAATCCTGCTTTGCAATTTAAAAGTTGAATGAATGTTTCTAGACTCCATTTATAACATGGGAACTATAATGGGAATGATTTCCCAGCCCACTGAATTTAGTAGTAGGCTTTTCCTTTGCTTGTCTGTGTCTAAACTCCTAGTCCACAGTGGTGGATTAACCTTTCTTCATGAAAATAGCTCTTGTATGGAAATAGCTTTCACAAACAAGGGAGTGCCACACGCAATAGTGTTTCCAAACTACCACTTCTTTGTGACTTCTTTGAAGTTAGAACAATATCAAGCGGCTTAGCTCCACGACAGTTAATTACGTATTTTCTTTCCATATTCTGAGAAAAAGAAATGGCATTATCCTGTTTGCAGCTCAAGTACAAGCATGAGGGCAAATCTTTAATTGCAGGCACAGCTGTTGGATCGCTCATATAACACTTTTTCACAGAAACTTCTACGCATGTGGGATTTCGCTGTGGTCACATAATACACTTAAAGAAGGTGACAAAAGTAATCATTTTTTATATCTGGATGAGAATGGCAGAAATCAGCTGCCTTTCTTAATGATGATGAAAGAAATACATAATGATATATATTCTATTTTCTTCATTTTATCCACTATTCAAATAATCCTATTCTGATCCTATTTTAGTCCTGATTAACTCATTATTTTAAAATTCAATAGTCTCATTTTGCCTAAAATCCCACTCATCTTGCTCTCAGTTTTGGATTCCCAATTCCACATCCTATTCATGGACTAGAATTCCTATTATCATGTGTTCAGTCCTGCAGATTCTGTAACGATGGAAAACCGGGATCAGGAAGACTTTCTGATCTCCCTCTCCTATGGATGGTAATTCTTGTTTAACTTCTGTATAGGCCTGGCTGAAACGTCACTTGGGGTAAGATGGCCCGCTGCTCTTTGCCCAAGCGCACTGCAAGACCAGTGTTCGGCTCAGTAGCATTCCTGCATGGGAGGAGGCTCTTAGCTTGCCTGCACAGCAGTATTTGTGGCTGTTTAAGGGCAAAATCATTGTGTTAGATTTGCGCACTGATCTAGACAGATAGACAGAGCCAGTGGTGCTGAGGCAGTCTCCATCTCAGTGCAGTCCCTAAGGCCCTCAGTAGCCGAGCAAGGTCAAACCAGCAGACTGAAACTGTGTCAGGATCAGCTTTAAAGCTATCCCTAAGGCACACAAACTTCATCCATCTCTCCCATCCACTGAAAAAGTGGGTGAAACTCATACAGGATGTTGCTGAGGGATGCTTGGGAGCAAGGGAGCACGTGAGAAAAGGGCATTTGTTTTTGTATTGTTGAAGGTTGAAACATTTCAGTATTTCCTGTGTTATTAAAGAAGATAATCAGAAACGCTTACTGTTACATTAATGCTAATTATATGTTTCCTTTTGATTCTATTGAGCTTTGGATGGTTTTTATAATACCTTAAGTAATACAGTATGGGATGTTTGATTATGTTTTAAGATTATAGTGTTTACAATACTTTATACAAGCACACAGCTGTCTCATTTATGTTTTAATGACTAGATCTCATACCAAACTAGCTATCTCATAACACATACAGTATTTTGGAACAGTTCTCGGTCCTGTGCTATTTAAGGAAAAAAAAAAAGTCATTGCAAATAAGGAGGAGAAAGTGTCACTGGTGCAGAATGCCCTGGATCACTTGCTGAGCTAAGCATGAGCAAACGATGTGCGTTTGAACGTGTGCAAATGCAGCATTCAGGGGAGTGACAATTTTGGAAATGCTTTGGAATCATGCTCAGTAACTGGCTGAACATGAACTCGTTGTCTGATCTCCTGGCCATATGACCACAGTTATCTTTAAATGAGTAAACAATAGAACTAGGGTGAGACTATAATTGATGTTCACATTTGATCTCAAGCGTATGATAGAAAAACAAGATTAGTTTTATGACAACCTGAAGGATCCACATGGAGAACAGAAATCTGGTAAATAACGAACTGCTCAGTCTAGTTGATAAAATAACCGAAAGTTGAAGCGAAACAATTTTAGATGTTTTTATGCATCATTATCAGCAAGACTAATTAGTTTACTGATGACTGTGATGTAGTTTCCTCTCCTTAACAATTTGCAAGTTAGGACTAGTAGATTACTTTATAAAATCTGGGTTCTATTTCAGATATAAATTAATTAAGAGAAGTCTTGTAGCCTCAGCTTTATAGAAACCAGAACAAATTATTAGTCAGCTCCTCTCTTCTTATAGCATGAATGTTAGGATCTAAAGCTTCTCCCATTGAAATGAATGGGAAGTTCTCCACAGACTGTAGTAAGCACAAGATAAGGCACCATGGCTTGCTGATGTTTGTGCAAAAANACAAAAAAGAGAGCTGAATTCTCAACTGGTATAAATTGGCCTGTTGACTTTATTGGAGCTCTACCAAATTATACCTACTGATGATTTGGCCTGTGAGTCTTAAACTGTGGGATAAAACAGGAACTCTCAAAAGGTTGAGGTAAACAAAATCATTTTTAGTCAGTAATTAGTCTTCTAAACTTCAAGAACCTTAATGAGCTGCAAGCAACTGAACTTCCTTCATTTCAATACATTGCTCCTCATGTTTCATGCTACTTTATTAGATTAGCTTGCAAATTAGCTTACATTAATGAAAAATGATTAAACTTAAACCAATGGAAATTAAATGGCTTAACTGTAAAGGCATTTGAAATTGCTTTTAAAATTAACAATGGGTTTATTCACTGATCTTTCCATGCTTAAAGTTTGGCAACAACTTCTTTCTGCAGATGGATTGTGTCTACAAAGCAGTTAAAGACGCCTTTGTAAAGTGACTTCTCAAGTCTCTTGTCTTCAGGCTTTTCCCTGCAAACTCTTCATTGTTCAAAGCAGGCTCCGAGACATTTAAGCAGTGCAGTGTAGCAATGGCAAAACGTACATTGCTACGCTATGACCGACTCAGACCCAAGCAGCTGACAAACAATTTTCTCTGTATATGAGATGCATGTCTGCTTATAATAGTAACGCAGAGGATAATTTCAGAAGAAATTATGCATGTGTATTTTATGTCTGTGTACTTCATGCAATTTGTTTGGTGATATGCTAGAAAAGGTAGAACTCTTAACTTTATTTGAATGAGTGTGTGTTTGGATCCCTGTAGTAAATTACATTATTCTTACATGGAAAAAAAAAACCAGTATTGAACAGTATGTTTTTAGTATGCACTAGAAACACAGCCGAAATTGTTGGAGTTTGTTTTTCTTATGTATTTTGAAATTTTTCAATTTTATCTTAAGTACATCCACCTGTTACTAGTAAAACATCCCAGACAAATTACAGCTTAATTTAATTTATGGTATGGAAGGACCACACATTCATTCTTCAGCTGATTTATAAGACCCCAATATAAATTTGAAATGTAAGACATCTGCTGAAAACAATGAGCTTCCAAAAAGAAGTAAACCAAAAAGTGAAGTCCCTATATCCCACACAGGCACAGCGAACCCTAACCATCATGCAAGGATGAAAAAGATGGGACACAAGCTGGGAGGAGCTCACAGACTCTTTGCAGTTAAGGAAATTTCACGGTGGCTTCCTGAACCCAGGTGTGCTTTGGATGAACAAATTATTCAATGCCTGCAAGGAAAGAAGTTGCTGCAACAGCTGCAGAGGGACTGGGGAGGAATCACAGAATAGAATCATAGAATCATTTGGTTGGAAGATCCCTTTAAGATCATCAAGTCTAACCATACCTGTCCACTACTAAACCATGTCCCTAAACACCTCATCTACCTATCTTTTAAATACCTCCAGGGATGGTGACTCGACCACTTCCCTGGGCAGCCTGTTCCAGTGTCTGATAACCCTTTCAGTGAAGAAGTTTTTTCTAATATCTAATCTAAACCTCCCCAGTACCAGCACCCTTTGGACCCCAAGAAACTAGCCCAGCGCTCTGATTTCAGCGGTATCCTAAGGACTTCAGTGACTATTATATCAAATCATTCTTTTGTTGAAAGCTGGGCCTTTCCACTAACATGACGTTCTAAAAGAAAGATTAAGTAAAATCTGGGCAGTGCCTTATGGCGTTCTTCTGCAAAGGAGTGAATTTCATCCAGACTAAGACATAAACCTATGAATATCAAGTCTTTCATGAACAGCCATACAAAGAAAGAAAGGGTTTACTGTTTTGTATTGTAATTTACTATTATTTACTGTTTGGAAATAAATGGTATACAAAGAAACAATGTGTTTTGAAAACACAGTATTATAGGAAAAAATGTACAGAGTTTAAATAATGATTAAAGAAAGAATCATTTTATTAAGTATCTAGTTTTCATAAAACTTTAAAGATATCCATTTCATTATCTCTGAGGTCTAGAAGACTGTATTTTTGTTCCATTGAATAGCCAAGAAAAGAAGACACGAACTATGAGAATTGTTAAAGCTACAAAAAGTCTCTTTGTGTTTTCTTTTGAGGGTAAAGGTAATTTGTTAAGAAACCTCCTTGACAGGATGATGAAGCATAGTTCTTTTGGTTTTTTCCCCACAGTGTATAGCCATGAGAGTCAAAAGAAAGCTAGGCTTACTGTAACACATTGACTGACAATTAGATTGGAAAAAAAAAAAAAACAAAACCAAAACCCAACCTAGGAAATCAGATCTTATAATGCTACCTAATGGGATTCTGAAATAAAGTCTACTGCTCTCAGGTATCATCAGGTAGTGAAATTAAAAGAAAAGCACAGCAACTCAATTATTGCCAAAACCGGTTCTTAAAGGATGCTGTCACAAATAGAAAATTCTTTGGCTCCACAGTTGTATTGAAAATTTTAGATTTCCTGTATCATTATAGATTATTACTCCTCATAAAATTAATAAGTGTGTTTCAAATGTTTGGCATACTCTACACATCAAAGCCTTCAGAATTTTATTCCATGCTTTTAAAATATACATGATAATGAAATTAAGCAGCTGAACAGAAAGAATTTATTCGATTCAGCATTACACTAAAAGTCGTGCGGGGTATTGGCTTGATAACTGATACTGCATGGAGACAAGAGCTTTCCAAAAGCCATGAGGCCATCACAGCTCTCATTATTTTCAATAGATTCAATTCTTCTTCTACTTAAATTATTAGTCATGCTCTCACTTCCCTGCTCCTCACCACTGATGTCATGGGCTGTAGATAAAGTGGGATGGTATTTTATAGTGCTTTTACTCCCTCAAGATGAAGTTAGATGGCTATTTTAAGTGTTCCATATGAAAATTACTTAAAATTTTTGGGGGGAAATTTTGCACTGCCTCCATTCTGCACAAAATTCCATTCATTGGAAGAATAGTGATGGCAAAGTTTCAACTGTTCTTATCTTTAAAAAAAAAATAATTGGTGACTTAGTCCATAACTAACTGCTCCAAAATAAATATGAATTCAACTGCAGAACACAGAATGAAAACAAATTTCCTCTAATAGCTGTAATAACAATTTTAATGCATAGAGACTGCTTTTCAGTGTTGAAAAAGTCATCTTCAGTTTTCAGAAATGCAAGGTAATAGTACCATATTAAGTGGTGTTACTTTGTGTAAAAATGTATAATGTAATTATGAGAGATGATGAAAATGTTTGGTTTTCGCATGTGACAAAAAAATAAATCTGTCATAAGAACCTTACAAATTCTAATATTTTAAGTTTTAATATTTTAAATTTGGGGACAAAGTCAAAACTTGCTCTGTAAAACAGACACTCTCAAAAATGATTCAGTTCTGTGAAACACTGTGTTTTCACCGTTGATGGAAAACCTTCTGCCAGCATTATTAAAAATGCAATCAGTACCTGGCTTCATGACTGAATGCTTTGAAATAAATCATCGGCCACAGACTGGAGTGTTCTCTGGTGTAGCAGTTTCATACTTAGTATTTTGAGAGTGTTTCATCTTCATACAGCTCCTAGAGATAACAGAAGTTAATATATGCCCTTCTACAGAACTGCTGGGAGTTAGGGAAATATTATCCCCATTATATGGATAAAAGTGGTAAAGGTAAGGATTACAATTCACAGAGTAGAATAAGGTGCTTAACACCAGATGATGTTTAGGCAGCCAACTGCTGACCAGCTGCCCATCATACAGTGTATGATCAGCCCTAGCAAAAGATGGCCTAATGACCTCAATCTCACTTCTACACCCAAAAACTTTGTGAGAGATTCGTCTCTTTGGAGACATAATTCCCACTGCTTTTCTTGGGACAGTGCAGCCTCCCAAACATGGTTACAGGTTAGTGCTAACTAATAGCTCTTAAAGATGATTGTGAGCACTGTTTGTATTTAAATCTCTAGCTTAGATGGTTAAATTAGGAGTTAAGGACACTTCAGAGCTGCCCAAAACTTTCTATCAGCTCTAAAAGTAGCTTGAAGCCTAGGCATCTAAAGAGAGATGGTTTAAATATTTTCTTGTATCATCTAGCCCTTTGCCACAGAAGCACTCTGGAAAATTCTATTCAGTAAACTTAATCCACTTAATTTTCAAGCCTTTATAAAAATGTCCCAAAAATTTTATGAATACGTTTGTAGATTTATTTTTCTAGGTCCTTCTCCTTCGTTTTGTTTCCCCTATAAATAACACTGGGCTCATAAGTATCTACTGTTTCTCTCAACATAGACTTATTAAAGATCTGTCTGTGTTTACAACTAATCATAATGTTTACATGTTTTCCTGATAAGGATATAGTCTTTCTGTCTGTGAGCATGGCTTAAGTGAGGCAACAATTATTAATGGATGTACATCTGTCGTAGTGAATACATGGAGTAAGAGTTTCTAAAGAACACTAAATGTCTTCAGCTCTGGTTTACAGACTCTATTCCTGAAACTCAAGGAAAGTTGCCAGAAAGAGTTCATTTATCAGACACCTGCAGTCCACAAATGAACTTCAGCTAGTTGAGTCATGAAGAGGGAGCTGTACTCCCAGATGCTAAATTTCACTGGCTTAAGTTGTTATTTTATCCTGCTGCCTTACAACTTTTCTTATGCTGCCTCTCATCAACACATACAACAATTCAGGTTTTCCTATCATTTGCACTCCCTTAAACGAACATGTACTTACCCACAGGGCTGGCACAAAGAAGAGACAGATCAAGGCTGTTTCTGCAGAAGGTAGCAACCATTACACCCCTCTCCTTCAGTTTAGCAAGGCAAAGGAGGATGAAGAACACTTAAATCTTCTTCAGGGGAGTCTCAGCTGGAGCACAGCTGCCTCCATCAACCTTTCTCGCAATACATATGCAGCACCTGGCACAAAAGTCATGTCACAGATGGAAACAAATCTCACTAAATGATGCTCTGTGGTTTGGCTCTCTTGGTGCATGGACTGCCCCTGAGTAGATACAGGCAATTAAATTAGAGGAGCCACACAGTCAGGGAGAGACTTGCATCTTCTTTGTAAACATCCCTCCTGGCTGCACGCGACAAATCTGGCTGGAACTGAGAACTTGGCCCATTAGTTTGAATCTAGATACACATTCCTTCCCTTTTTCCCCTCATCTGAGCCGTACATTTCTGATGTGACCACATGGAAGGGATTATACTCAAACTTCCTTCTCTTATTTTCCAAATGTGTTTGGAAAGCTGGTCATAAGCATGCCAATCGAGCGGCATGTGCTTGGAGGACAAAGCGGAGGAGAATCCCAATGTGACGCTGCCGGGGCATGCACACGGACAGCTTGAGCCGGCCAAAGGGAAGGGCTGTAAATCATACTCAGAAGGAGATTGATGATGTTTGTGGAACACGCTCTCAGGGTGCCAAAGAGGTGTTTGTTCCTGAGGCTTAAGAATTATTTTTGTGGAAGGCTTTTATCATTAAAGTTGATGATGTGCCTACAACCAAGAAAATAAGAGAGAGATGCTTGCAACAGTGGAGTGATTTGTATTCTTTTGCATGACAAAAACTTTCATCATCCATCCCTTTGACAGTTATGATTTGTTAAAGTTTTCTCCAGGGTGTTTGTTACAAAGATTTGAATTTATTGTTATGTGATTTGCATCTTTATTTCCACTATGTATGAAATCTGTAGTATTTAGCAGATCTAGCTCATAGTTCATATCTAATTTACATACAGTGGAGACCTCTTAAACATGTAGCCTTTGTGTATAATAAATTCATTCATTGTAAGAGGCTGGTTTGTTTTATGAGGTGTTAATTAAAGTTGTTCTCAACATAAGATAATGTAGGCAAAAAACCTAGTATGCAGTAGTCCTATTAATTGAACAACTTAATTTAGAGTTACTCTTATATTGCACTGTTAATATTTTTATATTTGCTGGACAATTATTGAGAAATCCTAAAGAGTGAATGAGCACATAAACAGATAAAATTAGACACCTGTTCATGATATATATATATGAGAACACTGAAGTACATGTTTTGCATGTGCACTTGGCTGATACCTCAGCAATATATTCCTGAATAATGATAAGAAGAAAGGAGGACTAAGTAAATGCTTATCTTCTGTTCTTACAGATTTCTTGTATCTCATTTTATGTTTATTTTGTTATGCTAATGTATGGGAAGAGTAATATATGGCTAATCAATATCTTCTGCAACAACTACTGTCTAAATGTAGGTAAAGTGTGGGAAAGTCAGTGTTAGTATAAAGACTGCTTTATTATACAATCAGATATCCATTGTGGTGGGTCGTGCTGTTGGTTTTTTTATGTACACAGTTACTAATGTGTTTGCAGGTCTGACTAAAAGTATATAGCATAATAAAACATCAAGAAGGATATGGCATGTTCCAGTGTAAGCAACCTCAATAGTCTTCACCCATACCCCAGAGTTATACATGGTAACACATTAATCATAGTCACTGTGATATTTAATAACTTGAAACTGTATAAAAATCCAAAATAATTGGGCAAATTATTCCTTCATTACTGCCATTTACTAAACTCAAAATGTACAGATAGCTCAACTGTACTTTGCAAAGCTCAGAAACCTCATGCTGATCGAATGTTGGGTAAAATTGCAAGGTCCTGCACCTGGGTTGGGGCAACCCCCCCATATCAATACAGGCTGGGGGATGAAGGGATTGAGAGCAGCCCTGCGGAGAAGGACTTGGGGGTACTGGTGGAAGAAAAGCTGGACATGAGCCAACAGTGTGCTCTTGCAGCTCAGAAGGCCAACCCTATCCTGGGCTGCATCAAAAGAAGCGTGGCCAGCAGGTCGAGGGAGGGGATTCTGACCCTCTACTCGGCTCTGGTGAGACCCCACCTGGAGCCCTGGGTCCAGCTCTGGAGCCCTCAGCAAAAGGAGGACATGGAGCTGTTGGAGCGGGTCCAGAAGAGGGCCACAAAAATGATCCGAGGGCTGGAGCACCTCTGCTACGAGGACAGGCTGAGAGAGTTGGGGCTGTTCAGCCTGGAGAAGAGAAGGCTGCGGGGAGACCTTAGTGCGGCCTTTCAGTGCTTAAAGGGGGCCTATAGGAAAGATGGGGACAATCTTTTTAGCAAGGCCTGTGGTGACCGGACAAGGGGTGATGGTTTTAAACTAAAGGAGGGGGGATTTAGGCTAGATATAAGGAAGAAATTTTTTACAATGAGGGTGGTGAAGCACTGGAACAGGTTGCCCAGAGAGGCAGTGGAGGCCCCATCCCTGGCAACATTCCAGGTCAGGTTGGACGGGGCTCTGAGCAACCTGATCTGGGTAAAGATGTCCCTGCTCACTGCAGGGGGGTTGGACTAGATGACCTCTAAAGGTCCCCTCCAACCCAAAGCATTCTATGATTCTATGAAAATGGCTGATCTAAAGTTCATAGGAGACTTTCCACTGACAAAGGTGTCAGCAGGATCTTAGCCTGTCATTTTGTTGGTAGTTGTCTAGACTAACCTTACCCTCCAAAACGTTCTAAATCCTGCAGGACTAAAAAGAAACTAAACTTTGCAGAAACCTAGCTGCAGCTCTGAAGCGTACTGGTTCTCCTTACTAAAGTTAAGCTTCATATTTACAGATTTCCATGAAACTGGGTTTTAGAGTATGGCAGAGTACCGGTAACACAGCAAATATGTGTAAGATACCATTCATCATCTTATACATAGTAACTGACCATGTGTGTACGTCTAGCAGTTGCAATGTGAAGTAAAACAAGCTTACTCAAATCACTCTGGCTGGGAGAGAACGCAAGTGCTGCCTTATTAAACCAAGCCGGATGACTCCCTTGTGCAGCTTCATTTTCCCTTAGCACATATAACAATTCCTTGTTGTTACCACGGAAAACTGTCATTCAAAGGACAGAAAAAATTATTAGACGTATATTAAAATAGTAACCCTGAGCCAAATATAGGATCTCATCATGTTCAACATTGCAAAAATATAAAATATAGCCTAAGCTTGATATTATGAGGAATTAGACACATACACAACATAATGCATATCAATTCACCATTAGGTGATTATTCATCTATTTTACACAGATCTCTTTGTAAGATAAAGATCAAAATTGCTAAATGCTATGAAATAACAATATTTTTCTGTGCATTAGAAAGCATCAAAGGACAAACTGATTTAGCAAATTATTCCTTTCTAGAGCCTGCTGATATCTCTTAGCATTTTCACAATGTTTAAACATCTGGAGCAGTAAAGATTTTAATTTGAAAAAACTTGGTGGGATGCATTATTGTGGTTATTTCAGTACATATCCATCTTCCTATCAGCCTATAGCACACTATAAAAAAGTTAGAATATTTAACATGGTGAGTCTTTGACATAATCTGAAACATCCAGGAAAGCTTCTATTCAGAGGACAGAGTCATTGAATATGCGTTGTGTTTGATTCCCTACAAATACTACACCACATAAGCACCATCAGCTGATTAAAAGGTTTTCCAGGGCAAATTGAAAGCACAGCAAAGAAGCACTTTTCTTTGTAAAATAGTTCAGATTGTCTCAAGCACTTGAAAAAAAATGAAATTCAATTAGTGAAAATACTTAAAGCTGCATTTCATCATAAGCAAAATCTTGAAATAGAGCAGTGATAAATATATGCATATAACAATAAGCACAGTATTGTCTTTTTTGCCGTGGCATTCAAGATTTTATGTTCAAATAAACATCATTTTTCTCATACATTCATTTTCACTTCAGGTTCATTTCACAACTATTTAGATATTACTAAATCACTTTCAGCCTGCAAATACTTAATCTCAAGACTGTTAACTTCCACTTTAAAAAAACTAAGGAACAACAAGAAAAAGCGCAATGGTAAAATAAGTTCAGTTTTGCTTATTCAAAGCAATACTGTCATTTCACTTCTCATTTTCTGTTCAAATCAAATATTTTCCTGGTACAAGGGAACCATACTCTTTGGATTTTTAAAGACCTGGGTAACTATTGTTCATCTCAAATAGTGGTTGAATATTAGTTGAATTCTGTACTTTAGTCATGCCAAATCTTTCTTCCCAAGAAAATCTTCTTTTCGTAAGATACATGCAGAAATTACTTTACCAACTGCTGGATTCCATGTATGTCTGCAGAATATTACACTTTTTTCACGCATTTGGTGCAACTGGGGATTAGGGCCACAGAAAGAGCATCACAACAGTCCTCTAGGGCACCATTTTTACAAGCACCTGTTTCAGCTCCAGGATCACAAGTTCACAGACGGGAAAGAGAGCAGGATGCCACCCCCACCTTCAGCCACCCATTTTGTCAAACATGTTTCTCTGTTCTCTCCTCATCTCATTTCCAACGTTCTTTCCCTTCTAGTGCCTTCAGCCTGGCTTTTAAAAGTGTAGGTAGATAACAGGTAACAGTTTATGCATCAAGATACGAATTACATAAAAAATAAAAGGTGTGACTGTGAAACTAGGTTTCTGAAGCTTTCTGCTAAATATTGGCATTTTCCCACAAGTGGAAAAAAATCTTTGAAGTATTTCCATAGTCTACTGTTAAGAATGTTTTCTGGTTTTAGCTGCTCATGAACTCGTTGATTTAATAGATAATTTGAAAAAACTGACCAGTTGATAAGAATTTCTGAAATATATTCTGCTTTAGCATGAGTTATATTTTTATCTGTGAAAATAATAAATTATTCCAACCAGGTGTCAAATTCTTCATAAAATGCTTGATTCAAAGTTATAGATTACTTGGACATCCCATAATTCTTTATTTCAAACCACACTTTTAATATTTAACTTCTGCTCTGAAAATACTTACTAATAATTAATTTGTCTGGGGTGAAACTTTTCCCCAATTCATCTCCTCCATCTGCTTGCACATACTGTGAAATTATAATCAGCTGTAATTTGTGACAGAGACGTGCCAAACATTTCTAAAACAATTTGGAAAGTGGCAGACTGGAATTCTTGCCAACTTGCACTCCATGCAGATGCTACTTGTTCTTCTCGCTTTCCTCACCAAAGCTGAGTTTAAAAAAGAAATCTTGAAGTTCTGTTAAAGCAATATTTGTGGAAACCACTTCATACTATTTTGCTCTCCTCCTGAGTTGTAAGAATTTAGGGACTGAGTCCAAAGCTCATGGGAATCAGTGGAAAAATTCCCATTGACTTGGCTGGAGTTAGCTTAGATGTTAGATAGTTCTTCCACAGCTGAACCCACTAATTATAGACACAAAATAGACAGTGCATGTCCTCAGAGCTTGCTTATTTATTCATTTACTTCAGACTCACAGGGTTAAAGACAGATTTACAAATATTAATGACTATTACTCTTAAGGTAGATAACTATAATTACTTTGGTAGTAAAACGAATGCAATGGGTGTTTGCACCAGGGTAACTAGCAATTATTTCCTATTCCTACTCCTAATTTATCTGGAATTTCAAAACGTAATACACACCTTCATTAAGGCAGGTAGCTAATGAAAAGATTAAACAAGTGATTAAACAAGATCATCAAACAGCAATGAGACTGGTGGATCGCAGAAGCTATGTTAAATTCCTCTCATGTGATCAAATTATTTTGAAGTTTCCAGTTCAGAAAAATGTAGATCACTTGAGGTCACCAGTTTCAAATGACTTTAAACTATAAAGTAGCGAAGGGTGAGCAACATCAGTAGTTAATCAGCTTGTTTCAGAGCCCAGAGCTTGCAAACTCTGATTCGTGTACGTTGATTATTGTGAGACTGGAACTCAAGCCTTCTAAGAGATCAGCATACCAGACCATTCACATGTCTGAGATGGTTTCACTCTTTGTAGTACGACATGTGACACAGAAGTTCCACTGTACGACAGACCTGGAGACAGTATAACATAGACCCTAAAAACCAGTATTTAGAATGAGTCCTAAAATTTTTTCTGCAAGCAGCATTTCTGAAATTATTTTCTTATTTGGAAAATAAAATGCATTTTAAGTTGTTTCGGAGGGTTATGTATGTATGTATAAAATAGGAAAAATCTGAAATAAAACATAGTTTCAAAATGAAAAAAAGGAAACTTTATCTAGCAACTCTCTTTGGTTAGAACTATGTGTTCAGTTAAATGTTTGCTCAAACTTTCATATTAAACTGGATTTTATACTTTCTAATTCCAAGCAAAATGCATATCTAGGATTACCAAAGGAAAAACATTGAGAGTCCTGGATGGAAAGGAAGCTGCTAGGTGCTGTAAGTAGACCTGTCCCTTCCCAGTCTCCAGCAGCCCCAGGAAGCTGTGCTGGCTGGGAGCAGGGTCGGGGTGCAGCAGGAGCTGCTGCTCAGGCCCCTCTGCTCAGCTGCGGTGGCCACAGCCCCGTTTTTGTGTGCATTTTTGCCCTGCCTGCCTCTCCTGGCTGGCCGCACGGCTGCTGCCGTCTCAGTTTCTTTGCTGCAGCAGGCGAGGCCGGTGCTGCGTCTTCAGGGCACAATATTTATTGGGTTTTACCTCAGCTGCTGAGAAGGCTTATCTCAGCTCTCTGATGCATTAAAAGCAGAAGGGAACTCGGCCTCTCTCGTTGCTATTGTCACTTCTGTTTGCTTTTAGGGTAACAAACTGCATACATTTCAAGTCATTAATTGTACGCGAAGCAAATTGTTTCTACTATATGGGGAAACTTTGTTTATTCAAGATGTGCATAGTCTTTTCAAGGTAAAGCTCACATTTACAGGAAACATGATCTCAGACTTAGATGTGTGCTTAAGGACCCTTCTAAAATGAGTATTTCGCATACTAACAACGCATTTAGATATGACATTTACTTCCATTTTATAAGGCTGTACAGTTATTTGAACTAGAGGCACACATATAAGGAAAAAATAAATGGAGATTATAGGAGGAAAGCTGGTATATGAGGTTCTTTCTGCCAAGCAGTTTAGCTATAGGACAGTACAAGCTTGCCAATATTTTTCAGAATTATTTTCCCTCTAAACCCCATGGACTATGTGGGAGAGTGGATAAGGGAAAAGTAGCATTAATACCATATAGCATGCCTTTCAGTTGCCAGTAATCAGATGTGCCAATTTTTTCACTATATGTATAAAAATAAAGATTGTACAAGGAGTACAAGAATGCTGTATTTATCAGCAGAGATGACAAATAAAACTGAGGCAAATATTTGGGAAAAATAATATAGGCTAGAAAAGCAGCATGAGAGGTGAAGCAAGTGAGACTAGTTCCATTTGTTTCTTTAATTAAATGTTTATAAAATATACCTGAAAGATTTGTTTTGCTTAATTTTATTCATTTTTTTAGTTCATTTACTCTTCCTTTCATAAGTTTAAGCCCAGACCACCTTTGTCTTTTGAAGATTAAATCTTTAAGTGTAGGTAAAAATGGATGTCCTTAAGTATCATGTTTACCATGCCTCTTATTTCTAAAGCTATAATATTTTTTTTATTTTTTTAAAACAAATTGGAAATTCTTATCTGAGTCAAAAATAGTCAATGACTGATCGCTGGACATCAGAGGATTTAACTGGATACAAACCCAATCAAAATGAAACCCAGGTTCTTTAAGAACTTGAGATAGATACATAATATAATGAATAATCGAGTTTATATTAAGAACTGGGGTTTTTTCTTCTAGTTTCTGAAACTTTAATTTTATATTTGCAGGCTTTTCCATAATACTGCAAGGGTTAGGCTGTACTTCATGTTGGGAAATGAAAGACGCTTCTCACATGACTCGAGGATGTGGGCTGTTAAATTCAGAAATGTACTGCAAGGCTTAAACTGCATTAAGTCAACTGGACTGCAAAAGCCAACTGTCCCACAGGAAAAATGATGCGTGACTGTTATACTATCGACGTCAATCAGCCTGTTCCTTATTCTAATTCTTTTAAAATACATTTATATTCCTTATCGTAAGTTTTTTCTTATAGTTTCCCAGATAAGAAAATATCAACCGTATGTACACTTTTAGTCTGGTACTAGTTTTACACCAGATTAAATAAAGCAAGAAAACAAAAGTAGTGTCTTACTGAGACAGCACAGTGCGCTTGTCCTTTAACAAGTTCCAGAAAAGGAAGTTGTTAAACAACACCAGAACAGAAAACAAAATGAATATGACTTTCAGGCGTAGAAAACAAATGCACCATACTTCCATAGCCTTATGCATCACATTCACTGATGTTACTGGGCCACCTAATTGACCCCTTTTTTGTATTTGACTTGCATACATATCTCAGCTGTTTTTTAAATAACTGATATATTAAGCAGATTCACAGGTTTTTAGTAATTATATAGTCAAAGAAAAGAAAAGAAGCAATGTTTTATGGCATGACCTAGTGCTTGTCTTCTGGTGCAAGCTAGTGCTACAGCTGGTGAAGAGAAGGCTCAAAGCTTTCAAAATGTTGTCTGCTATTCTACCAATACTGCTACCATCATCTGTACAGCTACTGAAATTTAAGAAATTCCCCTTTACAATTTCTGTCAGTGCATAACTCATGAGAGTGTCAGCGAGGCTTTAAGGACTCCGCAGGAGGGAAGGGCCAGCCGTTTTGCCCATACCTGCTCTGTGATAGCTCTGTGCTGGGCAGCAGCAGAACATTTAGTTCAGTGTAAGAGAACTGTGACTTCCTTGTAACGTGCCAGAGTGGGAGATTAGGATGGAAATGGAAAGAGATCCAGCGCAGCATTTAAATTAATTATTAGAAGCAACCTGTCTATGATGTGTAAGTAAAAATACTGAGGCAAGTTCCATTCTCACATGCCTGGTGTAAATCCATTATATTCAATTTATATTAAGATAAAACTATCAATGCTAAAACTTTCAAACACGAATTTATAACTGGTGAAAATATTCTCACCTCATCAGTCACAAGTTACATGGTTTACTTTCTCTAGTGGATTTTCTGCCATTACAATCAGCTTTGTCATTCCTATCACACTGCCTATAAATTCTGTTTATATTCATAAGCAAAAAAGACCATCTGGGCACCTATCCAACATTTCCTCAACAAAGGATAAAATGCCAGTGGAGCTTGGGCATCTCCCTGTACCGAGGGGAGACTGGGCAAACTGGGTATCACTCGTGGCTGGGGAGTCATGCACAAAGTTTGGAGAAACGGTTTGTGGAAGGAATAAAAAGTCCGGCTGAGGCATCTGACGAAGGAGAAACTCTGTTAGCTGATGTACAATATGGCTACACGAACAAGTTACCATGAAGTAACTGAGAGACTTAATTTAGGATTTGACACATGAATGGAGAGGTGAAGCTTTAAACATAAATCTGGTGCAAATCACACGCTGAAAGCTTCATACAAACAAGCAGACTGTACATTTGAAAGTGAGAGGCACTGACAGACAGGCATTTGAAAACGTGATAAATGGAGTCTGGATTCATCCAAGGTGAGACTGACTATTATTGGGCTAAATCAAAGGAGCTGTGAGAGTTTTGCCGGTTTTGGAAGATAGGGTCAGTTTGGTTTGGTATGGCCGACCTATTCTGGAGTTTATAACCTTATCATAACAGATTTTTAAATATTAGATATTTCCAAAGTAACTGCCCATATAAACCCTGTTGCTTCACGTAAATATAAAGTATCTTGACAGACTTTCATTAAGGGACTGGCTTTCTCAAACTGTGTAAATATAAAGTTTCTTTAAGGCTATCTCAAATGTACTATGATGTAAAAGCATAACTGTGCAGTTATTTAGCTATAGTAGTATCTAACACTCTTAAAATATACCTCTATTTTAATCTCTTTGTAAGTTATCTACATAATCATACACTTCATTAGTAATGGCATTTGTACAATTTTTATATCACTATAAATCCATTTATAGAGTTAGCATTCCAATACACGGGCTTTGGCTCAGGGAAACCCTCACAGGGCAGAGCAGCACTGGAGCTGAATGTCGCCTAGGTAGAGTAAATTTAAGCTGCGCATGTATGGCAGAAAATGACAGTTCATGAACACTGTGCTTCATCATTTTCTGTTTCATGTATTTAGAGATTAATAAGAATATATAATCAAGATTAGAAATATCTACAAAAAATAGAAGAATACTTTTTCCTTTTCAATTGTAATATACAAAATACAAGCCTGTGGGCTTGGCAATAACATCCCGTTGTCAGGTGTTAAGCTAAAAATAACTTGTAATGCAAGGTCTTGTATTTGACTAACATAAACATATTGATTTTCTTTTTACACAAAGGAAAAGAGCAAGTCACTATTTTGCAATTTTTCTCATTCATATAATTTGTAAGTTGGATCAAAGTTGGTAATATGTTCGGTCACTCAGCAAAGTTTGAATACTGCAGTTCTATATTGCCCTCACATTACTGTACTTTATAAGATATGCTAACAGGAAACTGAGCAAGGCGGAACGTATCCCAAAGGTATTTGACACAGCAACTCACCAAAGGGTATTAAGGAAACTAAGCTAGCAAAGGCAGCTTCTCACATAGATAAATAACTGGTTAAAATTTAAGTTTTCATAGGGAGTGAGAGGGGTAGTTCCAAATGGAAGTTTGTGCTGTTCAGCGTGTTCATAAACGATCTGTCAAAGAGGTAAATAGTGGTGTAACAACTTTGCTGATGACACTAAAGATATTCAAGACAGAAAAGGTGAGATTCAGCTGTGAAAGACTTCAGAAGGATCTCATACAATGAAGGGTCAGGAGGTTAAAAAAAATTAAATAAAACTAAAGTAGACAAAGGTAAATTGATGTATAGGGGAAAAATCCATAATTTTGCTTATGCAATAGCTATTTCTGAAATGGCAGCTATTCTCAGGAATGACAATATATATTACAATGGAAAATTATTTAAAAAAAACCCAGATTAATTCTTTTAAAAGGTAGTAAAAAACGAAATAAGATGTAAGGGATTATTAGAAAGGAATAGAGAACAAAACATAAAACAGCATCCACATCTTAAGCATGTACAGTTCCTTTCTGTCTCCCTCTTCCACCTTCAGAAATTATACAGTAGAACTCAATACGGAGGAAGGTGGGAAGGATGATCGAAGGTGTGGAACAGCTTCTGTACAGGGAAGAGCCATGATTAAATAGACTAAAAGCCCTTAGCCTGAAAGGCTGCAGAAAGATCAGTGAAATCATGAGTAGCATGAAGAAGGTGAATTAGTAAATGATTGCTCACTCTGCCTTTAAAAAAAAATAAAGTGAGTTACGATAGATAAAATTAGCGGATGGCAGGCCCAGAACAAACAAGAGGTGCTTCTGCAAAGAGCGCGCAGTTAAGCTGTGACACTACTTGCTATGATATTGTAGATGGAAAAGTTTATATGGCTTCAGACAAATTTGTGACAGGAAAATCTGCTTAGGACAATTAAATGCAGACACCATTTCTGCAGTTCAGGAACTACCTGAGCCACAGATGGCTGGAAAGTATTCTGCAGAATATCCCAGAATATCCATATAATATCCCTATCTATTTGTCCTGCTCTTGTGTACTTTCATTAGGCATCTGGTACTGGCAAGTGCTGAAGAGAGAATCCTAGCCTTGACAGAGGTGTGGTCTGACTCCATATGGACATTCTTATGTTCTTATATCAATCTGCATATGATTTGATAAATGGGAAATATATGTGCTCCTTTATTTAATTTGTTTAATTATTAACTCATTCAGAATACACATAAGCTGAGAGCTCAGAATGGCCACTTTTCTGGAAGACCTACCCTACAAAATCAGTGCAGAGATCTGATACGGCCTTAATAATATGTAATAATCATATACTTTATTTCCTTTGGTTTTTGCAATAGTAAATAAAATCTCATTAGTTTTGCTGATTTTTCATATATAAAGACTTTGTTGGTAGCAGTGGATCTTGTTTGAAGAAGTCCAGGTCAGAAATATTGGCTACAGTAATATATGTACTCTTCTATGGACACAAATTAGGTCTTTTTCACGGTTATATTTCTAAAATTGGCTGATCAAATAGTCACTTCATTGTTTTTATGGCTTCTATTCCATTTTTTTTTCATTTATGCTTTCACAAAGAGGAAATTTTGGATGGAATGCATGCCAAGTTCTAAACCAGATTTATTTTCCAGGTGTAATTTTTATACGTATCAAAGTTTTGGCATTCATCATTTGTAATGGAAAATGAAATTATACACAGCTTGAGTTTAAGCATATAAGAACATAAAGACAAACATACATTGTCTATAAACAGGATTTCCTATTGAAGTCCACAGGATTAGGTTGGACTTCCTTAGATGGTTTTGTAAATCCTAATAAACCCATATACATCTTTAATAGCATAAATATTTGTAAATCTGTGAATAGTAAATTTGCAGAGCTGTAAGTCTGGCCAATCAGCATAATTTCAGAGGCCAGGCT